>JAXQQM020064965.1:0-23113 GCA_034641835.2 Pinus albicaulis | reverse complement strand
TTGCTTCACCTTATCAAGCTCTTCATCTTTCTTTATCAATTGTTGTCGCAGCTCCTCTTTTTCCTATTCTACCTCTGCTACTTCAGCTGCCAGCGAATGCTCTGCAGCTGGCAATTTCATCTTCTTCCTTAATGAAGATATTTCTGCCTCTGCGCCCTTCATTAGTTTGTGCATTGCGCTCTTATCATTTGGATCAACGCCAATCTTCATTATGATTTTCTTCAGTTCTTCATTTTGAATAGTCAATGCTCTGGCATTGGCTTTCTCCATCTTACACTGTTTGACAACCTTAGCAAGCATATTCTCTGTCTTAACTGATGTAGCATGAGTCTTGCCTAAATCATTAACAATTAACTGACCTGTTTGCATGTGGAGATTCATCTTATCCCACAAGGGGATCTTCTTTACATCCACAACAATATTCAACTCCTTAAAACTGCCTGAGGGTCCCAGAGACATCCCTGTCGGATGCGATAGCGCCATTTTGAACTGGTCTTTCTCCAAATCCATTACAGTCAAAAGTCTTGTTTGATCAACAGATACATGATGTTCTGCTTGTATCTCTATATTGGCCTTTATTCTTTGATTCTTTTCTTCAATTAGAGAGAACACCTGCTTCATGGAAGGAGCCTTCTCTAACTGGAGTTCTGATCTGCTAGGAGATGAAGCACCCTGTTCTTCACTGACCTGGAGAGTGAAACCAGGTGAATTGGAGGAGTGATCTTCTCCTAATTTAGTCCTTTTCTCCTCTCGGGGCTCTTCCTCATCAATCTCAATAACATCATCTCTCACTCTCTTGCCCATCTTTTCCAATATTACAGGAGTTTGAATACTAATCCGTGATGAACTTGGCCCTCCTGGATTAGCCAAATTTTCTAAATCTGGTTTACTCACATGAGTAAAAGCAGCATAACCGTTCTCGACCCTTCTCTATGAAATAATCGCATGTGGGTCATAGGCCCACTTCTCTCCCAATAATAACTGCGTTTCTTCCAACATCCTTGTCACCTCCTCATAAGCTTGCCTTGTGTTAACAACAAAAGGACCTACACTCATGGGCAGCTTGTACATTAACCCCTTCTTCATTGGAAGAAAGTGAATTTGATCCACATTGAGACTTTGCCTTATAAATTCCAGAGCAAACAGTCTCATGGGAACAAATGTTGGAAGCCTATAAGGCTCAACACCAACTCCATATAGCCTTATTTCAGAATGGTCTTCAAAAACAAACCAGTCTCCATATCTACCATTAGGTCCTAATTGCAAGAACTCCTGAGCCTTTGGCAAGAAACAGGGAGGCCGAGTTCCATTGAGAATTCTATAAGCGGTGGTCATAAAATTTTCCACAAATTCAAATAAACCAGCTTCATTTTCTTCTCTTCTGACCAAATCAGTCCAAAGTAGAACTGACTGCTTATTCTTGTTGCTATCCATTATGTTCAAACCAATACCCATGAATTCTTCCACATTCTGGTATAAAAACAGGTAAACTATTAATGAGGGAAATCTAAAATAACCTGTTAGTGGGAAAGAAAGCAACTGAGAATTCACCACTTCTTGCCAAAAGGACAGAATATCTAACACCACTCCTGGTTTCATCATAAGAGTAAACATCCCCAGAGCTGCTTTGTCAACTTCGCCATCATCTTCTCTCCCCAGAATCTCCATAATACAGCTGAGAACTGACCTGTATTGAACATTAAAAGCATCCAAACCAAACTTTCCCGAACCAAACTGGGTCTTCTCCGGACTCGGTACCAAAAATGACATGCAGCGGTTAAATTCTTCAATTGAGAGCTCCTCGAAGTATTGAACCAGCGAATATTCTGAGAATTGCAAAGGAGAATCATTCTCCGGGAAGCATAATGCCTGACGCATTAATTGAGCTGAAACTTGCAAAACACTTTCTCCCTGAGAGTTCATAACATAACATTTACCAGGGTACATGGACGAAACCAACCAGGAGATGAATTCAGGAAAAACATGGGTCTTAGGAATGCAGGCGAACAACACTCCAGAACTCTGCATAGCGGAAAACACAGGTGACTGGTCGGTGTTCAAGGTCACTTGGTAATGCAAGAGAGGGTGATTAACAGAGGAGGTAGTATCACGGACGTCTTTCTCACTATCTAGGAGAGG
Organism: Pinus albicaulis; assembly: GCA_034641835.2. Classification (NCBI taxonomy): domain Eukaryota; kingdom Viridiplantae; phylum Streptophyta; class Pinopsida; order Pinales; family Pinaceae; genus Pinus; species Pinus albicaulis. The sequence goes on along the minus strand of JAXQQM020064965.1, from coordinate 20,974 downwards.
ACTCAGAGTGGACAGACCAGACACGGACGCTCGTTTGGCCATGGATGACGAGAATTTTGAAAACAATTCGGTGCGAAGGTGGCGGGACGGGGTTTGAAACAGAACAACAATCACAAATGAACCGCAACGGAACAACAAACTCAACTTTATAACAATGAAAACCGCAATTAATGCAAAGGTGACGTGGGACGACACGTATGCTGTTTTGCCAACTGTTTTCCACTTCAGAGAATGACGTAATGCGGGGGGTCCGTGAGTAAGGCCGAGACCTTCAACCAATACCCCCCGCAATCCATCGGAGCCGTTGATCAACGATTCTCGTAGATCTGACTAGTCAACTGCGGGGGGTCGGGTTTTGATAACCGGCGAGCAAGTTGACCCCCCGCAGTTGCTTATCCAAAAGCTTCTGCGCGTGATCACGACTTCCGCTCCAGAAGTTGCTCGAACTTTATGATTAATAAAAGAAATAACAATCTAAAGTTTGCCGCTCCACAAATCAAAATGAAAATGGAAACACGATGTATTACTTCTTCGTATTTCTCCTATACTAAAGTATAAAACATTATACTATAGCATATTTCGGATCTTTTAGAAATATTTTTTCGAAAACTTTTTTCTTTTTCCAAAATTTCTGAAACTTAACATAAAAATATATGGATAGAATGAGACTCCAAGGAAGCCCTCCAAGGGTGATAACGTCTTTGTTGCAAGCAGTGTCTGCGTACAAGGATGCCATCTCTTTGCTTTCAGAACTCAGAGCTTTCTCTTTCTTTCCCATAATGCTCTGAAAATTGCCTTGTATAGTCTCCTGTTCTTCGCGCCTGTAGTTTTACAAATTAAGTGAGAATAATGACATGAGAAAGGTGATGGGATAGTTTTAAATGCTGAAGGCGTATGAAATATATTAATCAATCGTGAAATAACCCTTCGATCAAAACAAAATCCTTTTTCATTAATCATTGACAATCCATTCATTAACTTGACATTAACGCGCATAACGGGTCTCAATTTACGGAAAGATTTACTTCGTATAACGAGCTTTCAAGAATCTGCGATAATGCGAACTGCGATTTGCTTTGCAATATCACAAATTGCAGCTTTCGTAAGTTGAAATCATTGCAAATCGCAACTTTCAAATCATCGCAAATCGCAACTTTCATAATTCGCAATCAGTAACATCGCAAAATTGTAATATCGTGACATCGCAATATCACGAAATCGCAATATCGCAAAATATAACATATGAGAAATATCTGTTAATGTATTTTCTGCGATATGCAATTTGCGATAGAGATTTTTCTGCATAATTGTTTGGATTGCGTGCGATGGATGTGAAATTCAAAGAAATGTTTTAGTCTAATCTATCATAAACTTAAGTTATTTAAAGCTTTTCCAAAGAAATTTCTTTAAGTCAATGATAGTGAGTTTTATTGAAAATGAAAACAAACACCAATAAATTTTTTGGATTTTAAATTAAGGGTCCCCATTTATTTAGTATTATTACTAATACTAAATAAAAAGGGGGGTTGTTGCTGGCCACAACAGGTGGATTATTTTGAGGAATATTAGCTTCGATAGGTAAAAATGATTCTAATAGAGAATTTCTTTGTTCAAGGGTTAATTGTTGAATGAGATCTTGTAGAACTTGGGTGGATAGAGGTTTAACTTGACTAAGCATAACAATGTTGAGCACTTTGGAAATGGAATAAAGAGTAATTTGAAACAACAAACTGTCATCTTTGGTTATAATAACATGCCGACTGTGTAAATAATGTTCAAAGCACCAACTATTTCGGGAAAATGATAGGTTTGTGGGATGACAAACTAAGCTAATAAAGACTCATACTGCTAATTCTTCTCTTTGATCTCGACATCTTGAAATTCCCAATTTCTTATTTTAAAGAAGTCAAAATCACATTTGTTATCAATTACATTAGCATCTTTATCAGTTAATGGCAATTCATTTAAATTCATAGTGGCTTCAAGCAAGGGTTTTGGCTCAGGTTGAGAAGAAGAGAAAGAATTACTTGGAAAATAGAAATTTAACCAAGTTTATATTCACTGCTACTGCTTGTTATCTGTAAGCTTAACAACTTTTGCATTTCCTAGGCTTGTAACTATGTAGCAATTATTGATAACCTTTGTTTTGGTCCAACTGGTTTCCGTTGTGGTTCCCATCACTGAGTTAACATAACAGATGGTTGATTTGACTTCAAATCGTGACATAATAGTGGGGGGGAGGTTGTCGGTTTTGAAAACCACGAGTTGGGGTCATTTACAAGGGGATGCTATGTACCCCGAGATTTGTTTCATAAAAACCATGAATCATGGACCTTGCCCCCCATATGCATTAAACTCCAAACGATTATTGCTATTTGATTGTGATGGTCCATTCTTGAAATAACATCAACACGCTTAATAATAACAAACACTTGATTCAACCGTTAATCAACAAAATTTATAATAGTGCTTCAAATGAAGAAGCGCCATAATTTCAAAGCTTTACATGAGAGTGCAAAAATTTAAATATTTACAATATTTTGATTTTTTTTGCCAAGAAAATGTTACAAGTGTGACAACAAATAACATGAATATGAAAATTATGAGCTACACCCAAAAATTGCCCCAAAAATTTGTATGAGCCTTAAAATGACAACATGAATGGTAGCCACTTTGGTGATATGATAGATTGTAAACACAATTAAATGTTAGAATCACTTGCTGGTCCAGAGGGAGATGAATCTTTTGTTGATATGTACAGAGACAAAAATATCATCGACAAGAGAATATTTTTATGACAAATTTGGGCTCAACCCTAAAGAGTCTACGCTGTTGTTGGAGGCTAAGGATATTTTAGGTCAATCAAATGCTTGGTTCTAAAGGAGATAACAAGATAAAGTCACACACATAAGAAGACTTGGAGACTACATATTGTATTGGAGTGTTGAATAAGAAAGTACTAGGGTTTGTGTGATGCAAGACTTAATGATTAGACACTAGCCCTTGCAAATCGCTCATTAGCAATGGATGTTTTAGTATAAGTATGACCATCCTCCTTAGGAGAAGATGAAAGAATCAAGCTTGATGAGATTGCAAATGGATTTCGTTGATTTTTGCAAGGAAGCAAGGATCAAGAGGGAGTTGATAATTCCCTTCAACTCTTTGTAGTTTAATCGAAAGGTACATCATGAATGCTGCCAAGGCAATAATTCTAGCAACATTGAGAAGAACGAAGAAGAGTTTGTAGCAAGAGGGTTCTCCGAGTAAGAGGGGAACAACTATAGTAGAAGGACTTACTTATAGTTTCAACATAAGGTCTTGCTTTCGTGATAGAGGGACCAACAATGGTAGGATGATTTTCTTTGATGATAGAGGGAGTTTGGCTCCGGAGTTTGGAATGAAGGAATCTTGCTAGGCCATGAAGGACCTTGACTAGAAAGTTGAATGGTCGAAGACAATGGCAAGTGAAATTATAGAAACATTCAGTTTTGAAGCTAGAAGGATTTGGGTAGGTTGACTAGAGGTGAATGTCCCAGAGAAATTATAAGATTGGGCATATCTTGTCCTTAGAAGTCAGAAGGACTTGGCTAGGTTGACTAGAGGTGAATGTCTCAGGGAAATTATAAGATTGGACAAATCTTCTCCTTAGAAGGTAATAGGACTTGGCTAGGTTGGCCAAAGGAGATATAGGTAATTCACCTTTAGAGCCAGAAGGACCTGGCTAGGTCATAAAGGACTTTGACTAGAAAAGTGAATGATCCAAAGGCAAATTTTGTCCCAAGAAGCTAGAAAAAATTGGATGCTTAAGCTAGGTCATGAACAAAGGAGATTGATACATTTACCCGAGCCATAAAGGATTTTGGCTAACCTTGGATTTATGGAGAATTACATGGCCCATTCCAAGATGCAATTATTTTGGGCATAAATGAAGGGAAGACCCAGTTGAACCTACCTCTTATGGATATTAGTTGTCAGATAGTTAGGGGGACTGAAAAAAGCTTGACTGATTTGCCTCACACATATTTTAATTGATCAATAGACATGCATCAACATGACAAACTCAAGAACTTTTCCTAAGGCAAGAGAAATTTAAGCAAGGGAAATCTATTGCAAATAATACCTCCCTCACTAAGGAGGAGTGTTGATATTTTGTAGTGTCTGGAGGTATCTCGCATGTCAAAAGGCCTCCCAAGTCGACCAAAGAAAATTGTACAAAATGAAAATGAAAATTATTATTTTGGGCTTCATGTAGGCCCCCAAAGTCAAGTTGGCCCACAAGTGAAGGGGTGTGACTTTTGGTCAAAATTCACCCCATCTAACTAATATAAATATAACATGACTTCCTCCACTTTGATCAATTTGGACACACACCATTTCTTCTATTCTTTTGCTCACATGTGCGAAGTCATGGAGGATGAATTGGATTGTTTGACCAATTATAAATGTTGTGTTTGACCGAATTTGATTTGCTTCATCTGATTGAGAATCAGGCTACTGTTAGACCGAGTATTGAGTGTAGGGAATTAAGACTTTGACCGTAGGAAATTCAAACTTTGATTGCAACCCCTTTGATCACATGTCCAAGCTTGACCTAAGACGAATTTCAGATTGTTGACCAACATTGACTCTTGGATTTTTTTCGAGGTTTGACCATGTTGGAAATACTGAGAGGGGGGGGGGGGTGAATCAATGTTCCTTTTCAATTGTTATTTTTACCAATTAGATCACTTATAATTAGAACACTAATTGAACAATGATAGAAGAATAATTTTATTAATTAGTGACGTGGACTCCAATCCTCTTTACAATGAATCAAGTACAATAATAATTAGGACTCCAACCCTAGATGAAGACACCAATCTTTAATCCTACCAGGCACCAACCTGTACTTTTCCAAGCACTGACTTGGACTTCACGAGGCTACGATCTCTAGGGCTCCAACCCTATCTTCCAAGGCTCCAGCCTCTAGAACTCCAACATTATCTCCCAAGGCTCTAACCTCTAGGGCTGCAACCCTATCTTTGGTACAGACACCAACCTGGTCTTCTTGACGACTCCTATCCTCTAGGGCTCCAACCCACAACTTGAATTCATCAAGATAGATTCAACGATTCTTCATGACTCCCAATATCCTCTGCTACGAGCCTTGACAATATTTTCACCTTCAACATTGCCCACAAATTATCTCCAATATGCTTAGCCCATCAATGACAACTTTGTCTTCACATGAAGGTGTCTCCACAACTCTTCATGCCACCCAAAAATTCTTCAAGGTCACCTCATCGACAATGCATCATGGTCTCCATTAGGCTTCTAGATGACTCTAATTTTATTCAATGAGCTGCTCCAATGGAAGGTGTAATCAATACTCCTCAAGTATGCTTCGAAAAAATGATCTTCAAAAAGGTCAATTCATGATGACATCAATGCATCATGGTCTTCAAGAATCTTCAATAAGCTACTCCAAAACCACTTCAAGAAATTTTGCTCCAAGAAAACTTCAAAGAGCTGCTCCAATGTCTTGTTTAGGCTTAGTCTTCACAAGGCTTTAGGGACTCTTCAAGGATCACCGTAAAGTTTGATCAAGACCTTGAAATCTGCTCCAAGGTCAGCACCAAAGATTACTTCAACTCTACTCCAAAGGTTTTCTATAATCAATGCCCAAACTTTGTCAACACAAGACTGAACTCAAGGTTGTGCTTCAAGATCCAAGCCTTCCAACAAGAGATTTGGGCTACTACAACACAAACATGTAGTATGGTTCAAACAAACACAAGTCAGAGGTACTTAAATGTGGTTACAAACACAGATCCTGAGCCAACCATAGTAGAGTAACCACATACTAGCCCGATCCTTCTCAAAGCAAATTCACCGCAGCTTTGAAAGGAGCTTCTCCAATAATTCTGTTACCACATGTCAACAAGTCCAATGGTACATCTACAAGACTGCAAACCGTGGTGAAATATCACAAAGTCGAGCTTCTTAAGCTAACACTAATAACTGTTTGAGCTAAACAAAACACCGTCCAATTACCTTTCCAAAGGTGCAAATCCAAGTTGTAATGACCCTCCACAAGAGATCTGGTCCACTGCATTGAGGTATTGAGGCTTACAGATAGTAATCCGAACCTTCAAAGGTTTGTAACAAGGCATTATTGTAGACAATATGAGCCTCCACTTACTGATCCAAGGTAACTGTGGTAAAGTCCGATTTAAGGAGGTGAAAATCCACAACAAAGTATGCTACAAGACTTCTTCACACGTTGACTGCCACAACAGATCCGAGCTCTACACCAACACAGATTTTTCCACACACATGTATTATAGGTCTCCACAGGTTGGTGCCTCAATAGATTGGGCTATAAAGATAAGGGAAATCTTCCCAAACAATAATCTTTTAGTCCTCGGCCTCATGACTAATTCTGTGCTCAATCTCTTAAAATGATCACCGAAATTGGATGGTGAAATGAAGTGTGTAATGCCATATTTAAACACATTTTTCTTTTTGATGAAGAGTCACATCTATTGGCCAGTGGACATGAGCCTACAAGTTGGCTTGGGTCGGCTAGCCTTAAATTATATTTTTCATCTTAAAAAAAACATTTTCTCCCAATCTAAGAAGAGTTGGAGGGCGTGTAATAGCTCATTGGAAAGGGGAAAATGTCCTCTATGAGCTTAAACCAAGTCCTTCCTTAAATGAGGTCATTTTACCATCGAGAAAATTATATTTGTGAAACTGTCATTATTTTATTCATAGCAACTGTTAGGATTTTATGTCTTGGGATCCTTCTTCATGGACTTAGGCCTTCAAGCTTTTAAGATAAGGGAATATTTAGGGAATCATCATTCAACAAGATATTTAGGGCTTAGGGCATCTTATTTCCCAATCAACATTTATTCATGCATCATATAAGGACAAGGGCTTTCATCAATTGAGTAAAAGGGTTTCATGGTAAGGGATTCATCATCATGCATCATTAAATCATCCAAGATAGATCACGGGCATCTAGGCTTCATTAGATAATGTATCATTAGATTAGGGAATTGTCATCATAGGGATATATAGCTAGGGAATTTGCATCACCTCATGCTTAGGGTTTTCTCCTAGGGTTTGCGTGAGGTTAGGGCAGCAACACGAAAGGGTTATCACAAGAATATTTTCTATCTCCAACAATGCCATATTGACATCAAGGACAACTTTGACCAACAAACCAACTTGGACTAATTGGTATTTGAGTAGGTTTGAATGGTGTCTTTTACTTGGATTTTGGCACAAATTCCTAGAATATTTTGAATTGTAAATATCGCAGAAGATTAAATTTCCCTAAAGAAGACAAGTTTGCTGGGTTTTTCCTAAGGTTGGGTTTTCCCATGGTAAATTTGTTGTCTCTTTGTTGTTTGGCTTTCTTTTGATGATATGTTAGAGATCTAGAGAGGGGGCGAGGGGGATGAATCAATATTTTGTGATAAATCAACTTTTACTCAGTTTTTACTCTTCTTTACAATGTTATCTGAAGCATCATTTAACTAGCAACACATTATGATGACAAATCTAATCATAAGCAAATAAAACATGTAAACTATGAGAAACATATAATCATAAATGCATGTGAACCATAAGAGCACAACACATCAAGAAGTCAACATGCACATCATCACTTAAAGACACCAAATATTACCTGGAAAACCCAACTAGGAAAAACCATTGTTGTTTTCTTCGTTGTTGTCTTATTAATATTTATAAAATCCTCTTTTACATATACGTTGGACACAACTAGTGTGTAGGACACAACTTGTTGGAGGCCACTCCAATTGTTTCAACAACTACCACTGGAAGGAAGTCACCACTCCCTGATCAAATACTTGGGCAGCACTGGAAGGTAGCTACCACTCCCTCACTGAAGGCTCCAACCCTCATACTTTTGTGAATCTCATTTTAAAATATTTCACATTGGGTCCACCTGCGACAAATTCAAACCCTGTAGGCCACATTTCATCCAATTTTTAGAGTAGACCCATACAAAATTTCTCGCTCTATACATCAATATATTTGCAATACATCTCTGTCACAAATTCAATCAACAATATACATAACAATCTCTCTCTCACAAGCTCAATCACAACACAACCAAACCCTCTCAACAACAAACCTCACAAAACATAACCCTACAACAACATATCAAGAACTCTCTCTACTGCATCGTCAAATAAACTAGAACAAAATGCATATAAACCCTCTCACTCAACCATATACACTATGCTCATGACTTTCACCTTGCAACATCATAATAGTCATAAAGATAAGAATCAATACAAAATAAAAGATTGAGCTCTCAAACTCGGCCAACAACATCTCTGTCTCTCACACTGAACTCTCCATCACACTCAAGTCGATACATAAAATCAACGAATATAAACTCTACCTCTCTGTCATCAACTGGTGCACACTACTTTTTCCTCCAATCACTTTGCCGTTCTGTCATTTGATCTTTAAAACACAATGTAAGAAGGTACCTTTGTTCTAGCTTTGATCCATCACACCTCTCTCGGGCTATCCATCGGTTTTTGTTTTCTATGGCACCGGTATGTAAGCTCTGTTTTTTACCTCATTTCCAACACTATCCTTTGATCTCACTTTGTTCGTCTCTCGGGCTATGCACACCAACAATTACTCAACTCATCATTGCATTGTATCCCAAAATGCATGCACAACACACTGTATCATCATGTTTGGAAATTGATCTTCCATAACCCATAGCTACATGACATATTTCTCCGTACACATTGATCGAACCGAAACTTGGCATGTATCCCCAACTAAATAAAATTCACTCCATATGCATAGGATATACGTTTCTTGCCCCTCTATCATTTGCACAAGAAAAATGAAATACACTTTGTTAACTACCAGATTAACACATCGACATATTTCACTATGATGCCCAACACCTCAACGATTGACCCAATTGCACCTAAAAAACAATGCTCATTGGATGAGACAAACTCGCTATAGAATTAGGTTGCCACCAATGCCACCAATTTGCAGAGTACTTGTGCCAAAACAATTCAAAGAAACTTGAAGAAAATGAATGTTGGTGCAATGTAGTTAGAATGATCAACCTCCAAAAATGCACACCTCTATTGCTCGATCACACACTATACTTATAGTCTTCAGAGGATCTATTAGATCATGTCGGTTCATGGTTACCATGGGCAAGAGACAATGGTAATATTTGATGGTATTTCAAGCTAACCTTGGAATGCGTTTAAATGACCAAACTTGGACTAGATTGTTTCATAGAAAAATATTTAACTATTGTAGCCCGTACTTTAATAAATGGACCAAAGCAATGTGCAACCTCTTGGACCATTTTCATTTATTATCAATGCGCAATGTGCAACGCCTTGGACCATTCCCACTTATTATCATTGTATTTATACATTTTTTGGACCGGTTCAAGTAACAATTGTGTTTACATTTTCAACAACAAACCATGGGTTTAATAATAATCATGTTTATACATCAATCAATGGAGAGGTTGACCATGAGCTAACAAATATAAAACTTATTCCATACATTGATTTAAAATGACTAATATTTCCAGCCACATCATTACATAAGACAACCCTGCAACCTTGCCACAATAGCAATGCACCCTAAACCACAAACAACAATGAATGAAGCTAAGTAACCGGATACTCCTAAAATGCCCTCGAATCCCCGAATCCCCATATCGGACACCTCTACATACCGGATTCGGCCCCAATTCGAAGGATATGGCGTATCCGTATAGGTTACGGTCGGGATACGGCGTATCCGAAAAGGGACACGCCGTATCCTAACCGTACCTTGTCGAATACGTTGTGGCCCGTCCTGCCGGGTACGGCCGGGCCCGCGGCAAGAAAAATCGCACGATTTTTTTTATAAAGTGCGGTTTTTCCTTCTTATTTTGTCATCCATTTCATTTGTGTTTCATTTTTGAAGTGAGAAGGAGAGCTAGTGCAAGCAAGGAGAAAGTGTGAGCAAGGAGCAAGTGTGTTCTTTCGAAGAGATTCGAGCATCTGGTAAGTGCATTGTCCCTCTATATTTTGCATTTAGTTTGTTGTTAGTGTTTGCATGTGCATATGTTTTATATATTTAGTTGTTTTTGTTTATTTTTTACAGTATTTATGGCTCAATCAAAGGCAGCAAGACAGGGGCAAAGAAAGGGGAAGAATTTCTCCATTGGAGATGCCCATCTTGTCCCTCTTTCATCAAGGTCTGCAAGTATTCCATCCATTGGAAGTGGGGCTGCAATAGTAGCTTCAAATGTGCAGGGAAAACAAATTTTTGACCCCAAATACCCATTGTGGAAATATGAAACAAGAGAGGAAGGGGCAACAAAAAAGGGAGGAGGAAATTGTACATGGAAATGCAATTTTTGCAATGGCCATTTCAATGGCACATATTTCTGTGTGAAAGCTCATTTGTTGGGTATTCCAGGTTGTGGCATTAAATGTTGTACAACAATTTAATCACCATATAGGAAGAAATTGGAGAAAGAGGAGAGTATTGGTGAGGCAAATGTGGCAGCAAAATCAAAAAAATCCAAGACTGATGACCCCCTTCCATTCTTTAGGAAAAGAAGCAGCAAGTTCCCTTTTGAGACTTCTAGTAGGGGAGAATTAGCAAAGAGAAAGGCAACTACAGTTGGTCCAATGGACAAGATTTTCGAAAAAGAGAAAAGGGAAGAGCTTGACCTCACCATTGCATTTTTTTTCTATCAGAACTTCATATCCTTTAATGTTGCACGGTCACCTCTATTTATTGAGATGTGTCGAGCTCTTTGTCATGGGGCTCCATCAGGGTATGTGCCTCCTGGGTCAGAGAAGCTCACAACCACATTGTTGACAAAGGCAAAGAAAGAGGTAGACAAAATTCTTGAGCCTATTAAATCAGCATGGCCAACATCTGGGGTTAGCATTGTTTCTGATGGATGGACAGATCCAGCATGCCACCCACTGATTAACTTCATGGTGTCATCCACGAATGGTGCAGTTTTCTTGAAAGCAGTGGATGCACTTGGAGAGTACAAGGATGCACAATATATGGGTGAGTTATTTCTCAAAGTTATTGAAAGTGTAGGTGTGGATTGTTGTGTGCAAATCATTACAGATAATGCACCTGTTTGCAAGGCTACTGGCATGATTGTGGAAGCAAAATATACACAAGTATTTTGGACACCTTGCATTGTCCATTCATTGAACTTGGAACTGAAATCTATTGCTTCTGATGTGCTTTGGATTGGAGCCACTATTGAGGATGCACGACATATCCGCAACTTTGTAACAAACCATACAAATGCCCTCACTATCTACAAGGAGTAAAACAATCTATCATTGTTGAAGATTGCAGATACACGGTTTGCCTCTTCATTCATCATGTTGAAGAGGTTGAGGGAGGTCAAGACCACTCTTGGGTCTATGGTTATTTCAGAATTTTGGTCTTTTTGGAGAAAGACGGATCAAGCAGCGTCTAAGAAGGTGAAGGACATAGTGTTGGATGATATATGGTGGGAGAAGGTAGATTTAATTATTTAGATCATGGAGCCTATCATTTCCTTGCTCAGATTTGTAGATACGGACCAACCCATCCTAGGAGAGGTTTATGAGGGATGGGATTCCATGATTGAGTCTGTGAGGACCATTATTTTACAGAGTGAGTGCCCAGAGTATGAGACATCACCTGAGGCCTTCTTCACCATCATAAAGGATATTCTTGTCAGCAGATGGGACAAGAATTGCACACCTTTACATTGTTTGGCTCACTCCTTGAACCCAAAATACTATAGCCATGAGTTGTTGAATGGTGGACCTTCCCACAGATTCCCTCCTCACATGGATGCTAAAATTTCACAGGGGAGGAAAGATGCATTGAGGAGGATTTTTCAGGATAGGGCATCCCTTGATGAGGTGGAGGATGCCTTTGCAGATTTTTCCACTGGCAGGGGGCGATTTGGAGGCTATGATTTGATTCGAGACAGGGGGGCTAAGAAGCCCCATTCTTGGTGGGCAACTCATGGGGCAACAAGCCCTCCTCTACAGCAGTTAGCCATGAGGCTCCTCTCTCAGGTGACTTCATCCTCTTGTTGCGAGAGGAATTGGAGCACATATGGGGATTTGTATAGTGTGAAGAAGAGCAGGCTTGAGCAGTCCAGGGCAGAGACAATGGTGTATGTGCACACCAACCTTTGTCTCATCTACAGGCATAGGGAGGATTGGTTGAAGGGAAAGACAAAGATGTGGGATGTCTTTCATGATGATATGGGTCTGGACAGCAGTGTTGAGTTGGCATTGGCCAACTTGGATCTCAATGCGCCAGTGCTAGAGCCTGTCACATTTGATGATGGATTAGAGGGGTCATCCTCCACACCAGCAGATGCAGAGATGATAGAGGAGGAGGATGCATCAGAGGCAGAGGAGAGCAGTGGTGAGCATGATGATCAGGATGAGGACAATGATGCTGATTATGAGGATTGATGACTCTGACTCATTGAGGCTTCAGGCTTGTAGTCTTGTTGTTAAGTCCCTATATTAATAGTGTAGCCCCTTAGTTGTTAGTGTAGCCCCCCTTATTGTTATTATTGGACCCTTGTAACCCCCATTTTGTTATTATTGTGCCCTTAAATTATTATTGTTAGGTCGGCTAGGATTACATTGTGGCCCACTAGGATTACATTATGGCCCCATGGACTCCTATATATAGAAAGGAGGTTTTGTAAATTGTATCATCCAAGAATTTTTCATTTTATGTAATGTATTGGAGGTTGCCCCCTCGAAGTGGCTTATTTCTAAGGCGTTGATATCTCTTTTCTTCTATTTTTGGAGCTGGTTACACAACATTTGGTATCAGAGCTTTGGATTCTAGGGTTTCGCTGCTCCAAACAGGTCATCGTGGAATTTTCGCTATAAATTTTTTTCTAAGAAGTTTCAAAAGCTGAAATTTTTATGGTGCGAAGCTGAAATCTTAAGGACGATTGCATAAAAATTTCAAAGCTTGGTTCGCAATATTTTCGGAGATATCATCTGTGGAAGTTAGGTATTATTTCAAGCCCATAAATAGGTCATCGTGGAATTTTCGCTATAAATTTTGTTCCATGAAGGTTCAGAATCTGAAATTTGTATGGTGCGAAGCTGAAATCCTGAGGAAAGTCATCAAAAAATTTCAGAGCTTGGTTCACAATATTTTTGGAGATATTATCTGTGGAAGGTAGTGCTTTTTCAGGCTCCTGAATTTCATCTCAAAGAGGTGATCGTGGGAAAATTTCAATAACTCTCTCTCTGTGCAGTGGATTTGAGTGCCGTAAAAATTGGTCACAATTACACGGACTTTAGTTTCTTGGCTATCAATTTCAGAGACAAAAGACGAAACAGTGACACGTGGAAAGTCCTACAAGTTTGCTCTACTGAACTAGTCCAAAATTAGGTCATTGTGGGAGATTGGACACAACTTTGTCTTGGGGAATCCAAATTAGATCAGACCTGTGGAATTTGAAAGAAGGTTCAGAGGGCTACTACAGGACCGAATTTCAAATATTGAAGATTTTCAATTACATAGATAATTCAATTTCAATATCGAGCTCCTCAAAGCAAGAAAAAGGTGTGTATTGTTTTTTTCCGAATTGCATAAGTCTTGTTTGAAGAATCAAGTTGAATTGATTCCAAGGGCATATTGGAGAATTTTTGTCAGTAATGGGTTCTATTATGCCTCCAAAAAATAATTCCATACACATTAAGCCCTCAGAAAGCTATACTATGACGCATGAGGAGGAAGAATTGCAATATGAGATATCAAAATTACGGTACCAAGTGCAACAAATTTCGATCTTATGAAGAGAAACCAAAGATGAAATAGATGGTTTAAAAGCAGAAATGGAGGCTAATTTGGATGGTTTGAAGGATAAAATAATAGCTAATATGGATGATAAATTAGTGGAAGATCACAGCGAGCATCAACAACAAGTTCTCGAACTCTCAAAGGATAACCCAACTTTGGTTCAGAATATAATGAAACAACAGGAAGATCAACATCATATCGAAAGAAGTTATGAAGCAGTCATAGAAACAAATACTCAACAAGTAGGATCAATTTCAGAGTATCTCAGCAAGTGGAAGAACTTTCCTGTAGAATATTTCACATGGGAGGATGAGAATTTTATACAGAAGCATCAAGAAATAATCAAGCGTTGAGGACAACACTTGTTGAAGGAGAGGGGCATGTTAAGTCCCTATATTAATAGTGTAGCCCCTTAGTATGTTAGTGTAGCCCCCCTTATTGTTATTATTGTACCCTTGTAACCCCCATTTTGCTATTATTTTGCCCTTAAATTATTATTGTTAGGTCGGCTAGGATTACATTGTGGCCCACTAGGATTACATTATAGCCCCATGGACTCCTATATATAGAAAGGAGGTTTTGTAAATTGTATCATCCAAGAATTGTTCATTTTATGTAATGTATTGGAGGTTTCCCCCTCGAAGTGGCTTATTTCTAAGGCGTTGATATCTCTTTTCTTCTATTTTTGGAGCTGGTTACACAACACTTGTAGACTGTAGTTGCTTTTGTATTTTCTATTTCTATTTTCCATTGGCAGTGTTCTTATGTATAATGTAACACATTTTGATTCTGATGACTTAATCAAAAAACTACAGTATCTTACTATCTTCAATCTTGTCTTTCTGAGTAAATTTGACGATTGTATCATGTATGGTGCATCAATGTATCATTGTAATTTGTATTATAGTATCAATGATGATGTATGACTCATGAGTATCTAATATCTATGTTTGAATCAATGAATTTTGTATGAATTTGTGCAAAAAATATCTAATTTTTAATATATTAATATATATATATATATATATATATATTTTAAAAAATATATATATTTTTAATAAAATAATATATAACATAACGTATCCCAGAAGTATCCTATTCCGGGGTCACCGTACCTGTATTCGATACTTCGAATCCCGGTATCCCCGTATCCCCGTATCCTCATATCAGGTGACTTAGGAATGAAGGGATATCTTCATAAGATCTTAACTGTGAGATATGCAAACGACGATAAGGTGGACAACGTAACAAGAAGAGAGATTATATAGAAATGTAGCCATAATTTTCAAGGTTCCTCCTCTAACTTTATAATTGTTATGGAACACTTTAGACATGTTTCTCCCATTCATGAAAAGCATCCCACAACTTCACTTTCAATTCCACAAACAAGAGAGTATTGTTGGTTTTATTCCACCTTCCTCCACCACTACTAGTTGCACTCAGCACACCATTGAAACCATTTGAATAAGTACAAGGAATATGCTTATGAGTACATGGCACCACATGGCACCATTTTATTGAACTTCATGAGGGTTGCAAGAAGATGACTCATACTTCAAGCACCAAGCTTCAGATTTATAGCTGATTTATTTTTCCAAACCTTATATTCATCATTGCAGTGTGATTATACTTCAATTCTGTGACTTATCTTTTGACACATGACATTAGATTAGATTCTACTTTTGAGTACAATGCCTTTCCTAATGATTAAAGTGATAGATTTCATGCAATAAGGTCTCCAAGGTAACAGGAAAAACAGCTAGCAAATCTCTCTCACAATTCCCACTGTATCACAAAGATATACCATGACTGGGGCTTCACTACTTCAACTCAAAAGTTGTAACAAAGACAAAAGAAAATAAAACCGACTTGTTTAATCTCCTGAGATTACTTGGTATCCGAGCTAGATTATGGTGAAAGAGTAGCCTTGAAGTCAAAATAATTTGGCCTAGTTCAAGAACACTTTTCATATGAAGGGTGAAATCATCTATTGTTTACAGTAGGTCGAAAATATGAAGGTGTCCTACAACAAAAATACCATAAGCAAATATGTTACGAGGAATTTCTTTTTTTGATTTGTTTCTCCTTGCTGCCAACAATGAATTTGTCAGTTTGGGTCTATTGCATTCTATTTTTAGTTGGGTGTAGCCAATATTTTGATGTTGTTTGAACCATGAAAATTTGCAAGTATAGTTTTGAGTCACAATTGTACACTAATTGGTTTTCGTGGACATATGATTGTTGAAAGAGTAGCACCAAATTTACTTGGATCCCGGCGACAAAGAAAATAGCTCTTCAAAACGATAGCTACAGTCCAAGAATTCACGAAAACGACAGCTACAGTCCAAGAATTCGCGAAAAGGACAGCTACAGTCCAAGAATTTGACAGCTACAGTGCAAAAATTCGTGAAAATGACAGGCATAATGCCGCACGAATGGAGAATTTTGGGTAATTCGACAGTTATAGTGCACAAATTCGCGAAAACGACAGGCAGAATGCCGCGCAAATGGAGAATTTAGGGTTTATAAGAACAAAACTCTCGGACGAGAGTTGAAAAATGACAAGGTAGCTTAAACCTTAAATATATAATAACTTGTTAATTTTAAACCATCATCACATTACATCTCTCTCATATATAAACTATAAAATGCATCTCTCAATGCAATATGAATTAAATATATTAAGTTATAATAAATTTGAAGGAAGAAGCCAAAGTGAGGCATTAAACCTAAGGAACAAGCAAAGAGTATGTTTGTGAACATTATAAGGATCGAGTTTCAAATTCATATAATGCTTCAAATACATTTTCTACATGTCTAGTGCAAACTTAAAATGAAAATTTCCATTAAACTTTAACATAGGTAACAAAGTAAAATCTCGTTATAGACAATGGTGAACTAGGTGGATATCAGTTGCCACCCACCTCTTCCATTGTCTCAATGGTTATATATTTTCTTGGCATTTTTTCTATAATTTATGGGTCCCAAAATCACGGGGCCTTTTCGAGGTCCTAAATGATGTTTTTTGGCAATTTGAGAGGCCAAGAGTTGCCATAACATGCCCTATTCCTGGTCAAAATTTGTATTCCTTTAATAGTTCTTTCTACCGAGCTACTATGCACCCTAAACAAATATTGTATGCAAAATTTGTACCCTAAGGAAGTTGATGTACCAACTAACCACCTCAATATCCACAAACCTTTTGTTGTTTCATCTTTTGGGATTAGGGTTTTAGACCTATAAGGATCTTTATTTATGTTAAAATGCCATTCCTTTAGCCTCTTTTAATATCAATTGTGAATGCACATAACTGCCATCTCTCTATGTTTAGAGATAGATACCACCATTCTAACCAGTTTGTGCCATTTTATTTATTAATAGAAGTTATATTTTCACCATATCATTGTGCTTTCTGTTATATTTCTATGTGCGTGTTTCATTCCTTTCATTTCATTGATTATACAACGTGCTCAAGAAGTTGATGTACCAACTAACCACCTTAATATCCACAAAACTTTTGTTGTTTCATCTTTTGGGATTAGGGTTTTACACCTATACGTTTCTTTATTTATGTTAAAATTCCATTCCTTTAGCCTCTTTTAATATCAATTGTGAATGCACATAACTGCCATCTCTCTATGTTTAGAGATAGATACCACCATTCTAACCAGTTTGTGCCATTTTATTTATTAATAGAAGTTATATTTTCACCATATCACCGTGCTTTCTGTTATATTTCTATGTGTGTGTTTCATTCCTTTCATTTCATTGATTATACAACGTGCTCAGGAAGTTGATGTATACTAACCACCTCAATATCCACAAACCTTTTGTTGTTTCATCTTTTGGGATTAGGGTTTTAGACCTATAAGGTTCTTTATTTATGTTAAAATTCCATTCCTTTAGCCTCTTTTAATATCAATTGTGAATGCACATAACTACCATCTATCTATGTTTAGAGATAGATACCACCATTCTAACCAGTTTGTGCCATTTTATTCATTAATAGAAGTTATATTTTCACCATATCACTGTGCTGTCTGTTATATTTCTATGTGTATTTACTCCATCATTTCTGTGAATTCCCTTGCATTATGAGTCATTGGTATAGAGAAATATATTCCTTGTTATTCATTTGAGTCTGTCTCCTTAGCTAAGTTTAGGAGTACAAAGGAGAGTTGGGTCTCAGCTAACTTTACTTGGAGTGTCAGGCACTGCAAACCAAATGGCCTCCCATTTTGGAAGAAAAGAGCTTGATGACAGAGAAGGAGATCCTATCAAGTTTTTGCTCCAGGAAGCACTCGTGTGACAAATGAATGAGATGATACAATGTGTTATATTTCTATGTGTGTGTTTCATTGCTTTCATTTCATTGATTATACAACATGGATCATTGGTATAAGAGAAATATATTCCTTGTTATTTATCGATGCATGCCCTCGAAAAGTTTAGGGTATAAAGAGTTGGGTCTCGAGCTAACTTCACTTGGGAATAATCAAATTTTCCAAACCAAGTGGCCTTCGATTGTGGAAGAAAAGAGCTCGACGACAGAGAAGGAGATCCTATCAATTTTTTGCTCCAGGAAGCACTCGTGTCACAAATGAATGAGATGATACAACGTGTTATATTTCTATGTGTGTTTTTCATTCCTTTCATTTAATTGATTATACAACGTGGATCATTGGTATAAGAGAAATATATTCCTTGTTATTTATCGATGCATGTCCTCGACAAGTTTAGGGTACAAAGAGTTGGGTCTCGAGCTAACTTCACTTGGGAATAATCAAATTTTCCAAACAAAGTGGCCTCCCATTGTGGAAGAAAAGAGATCGATGACAGAGAAGGAGATCCTATCAAGTTTTTTCTCTAGGAAGCACTTGTGTGACAAATGAATGAGATGATACAATGTGTTATATTTCTATGTGTGTGTTTCATTCCTTTCATTTCATTGATTATACAACGTGGATCATTGGTATAATAGAAATATGTTCCTTGTTATTTATCGATGCATGTCTTCGACAAGTTTAGGGTACAAAGAGTGGGTCTCGAGCTAACTTCACTTGGTAATATTCATATTTTCCAAATCAAGTGGCCTCCCATTGTGGAAGAAAAGAGCTCGACGACAGAGAAGGAGATCCTATCAAGTTTTTTCTCCAAGAAGCACTCGTGTGACAAATAAATGAGATGATGGACAATTTTCCCACATCATTTAACGACTTCCAACAATATATGAGGCACCTTCAACCAATGGAAATTTTATAGGTGTGACACGATTCAAGGTACATGTTAACTTTGCTATCCCCATATTTTAAGGCCAAATAGATGCACATGTTTTGGAGAAATGGTTAAATTTCTTAGAGGGAAACGAGTTGTTTGAGCGTCTCTGTGCCTTTGGGAGAGCATTTGGATTCTTGAAGAAGTATGATGTCTGGGTGTAGCGAGAATAAGCACTTTTTCAGGATCCTTCTTTTGGTGGTGCCATTGAGCCCCCTGATGTTCCTGCAGAGTTGTAGAAGTACGGGGTTCATAATGTTGAAATTCCCTTGGAGAGTTCATATGTGCACCCTAAGTTCTATAAATAACTTTTAACTCAATTTTATGATAGAAATCAAAATTTAAATGGACATTAAAATGGAAGACAACAGAATGTAGATTCACTTGGTCCTAATGAAAGAAAACCCCAATGGTTATAGCTCTGAAAATCCTTTTTCAAAGTTTGAGAATATTTTAGTCCCAAAATGTACAAATTTGGAGTAAAAGTGAAAATGAAGTGGTAAAACTTATCATATTCACTTATATTAGGTTGATTTTACCCCTTTTATAATGTTTAAAAAACTTTATTATGTTTTTATTAATTTTATTAATTATAAGCAAGTGCTTTCTAAGTGGTTTTTTTAGTTTTTTAGGTGATATGACAAACTAAGTTGATTTTCTGTGATTTTTTCCATCACTTTTGTCCATTTTAGATATTATGTGGTAGGTAATTTATTCAAAAATTGGAATACAAGGAATAGTTTCCCATAGTTCATTCTGTATTAATCAATTCAATATCATTGCTACCATAGAATATACCCCACTAATTTCAGACACACACCTTCTTTCCTGCTTTTAAAAGTGTTGTAATTTCATGTAGAGCCTACCTTCTATGGGACTAATTTCATCGTAGAGCCTACCTTCTCTGTATCATATCCAGACTGAAGCATTGGAGGTAGAAGAAAACTTTTCTTTTACTCATAAATTTACGGGTAAGACATAACATGAAGTCAGAAAAAAGGAACAAGGAGGATGCTTCTACTTCAAATCAGGAGAGGGAATCTCAAGGGTATAGAATTGAAGAAATGAATAACTAATCAAGAACCTCTCAAATAATTTGGTTAAGCTTGAGTTGGAGAAAAAAAATTCCCCTCCTCATCCTAACCAAACGATTTCTAACCATGGGTTTAATCCCTAGTATCGGAAGCCCCCTCTACAGTTGTTGTAGCGGGAAAGGAAGGAATAACAAGATCACATCCAAAATATTCTATAATTGGAAGGGGAGTTGGAGGAACAAGCCAAGGAAATCATAGACAGTAAAGAGAATCAATTCCTCACTTAATATGATGATGTGGAGGATGAACTCATCCTGCAAGAGGAGCAAGAAGAGAAGGAAATCCCTCCAGGGGATCAAGATATTGACAATTATTGTAGGCAATTCGTGGATTTCATGCATGCTTAACTCCACAAGAAGTATGACCTCAGGTCCTTTAGAAAGAGACCATGAGGGTAAGAAAAAAATGAAGGGTCAATATCAAGAGAACAGACCCCTCCCAGTCCTGCTAGTAAAGAGAATAAGCCATTAAAAGAGTCAACCCCTCATAAGGTCACTGCATACGCTTCCACAAAGCAAGAAGCTAATCCTCCCAAAAATAAGAGGTCCTCATCCATACACTTGAAGTTGCATGACCCTCCTGAAGAGAAGTGCTAAGAATCCATTATAAAAAAGGGCCCACAACCTTTAATCTCCAATAAGAATGACCCATGGTGGTTTTTGGACTGCATGTAGAAAACTAGTATCTAGCCTATTCTAAAGAAGAGTGAGGCGAGCTTATCCTCCATGAAG
>JAXQQM020070863.1:0-85579 GCA_034641835.2 Pinus albicaulis | reverse complement strand
AAATTTCCCTGAAACTAAATAATTAGCAATGTCAGCAAACCAAGGAGTTTGAGTAGAAATTGCAAAAAGATATTCATCAGGGAATTGATCTTCAACTGGAGTATTGTCTTTGATGTTTTGGAGTCTAGATAGGAAATCAGCTACTGTGTTTTGTTTTCCAGGCCCATCTAGAATGGTAATGTTGAATTCTTGTAAAAGCAATAACCATCTTATGACTCTGCCATTAGTAATTGATTTGTTCATTAGATATCTAATTGCAGAGTGATCTGTGTGAACAAAAGTTTCATAGCCTGTTATATAGTGTCTGAATTTGTTTATGGCATGAAAAACAACTAAAAACTCTTTTTCAGTTACAGTATAATTTAACTCTGAAGGAGTCAAATTTTTACTTGTATAATAGATGGCATAAGGAATCAGGTCTTTTTGTCCCAATACTGCTCCTAAAGCTGTATCTGAGGCATTTGTTGAAATATGAAAAGGTAACTTCCAGTTAGGTCCCCTTTGTTACACTAAAAAATGTCACCCTGACATTCTGCTGACTGTATGAGCTCATTAACACTCATACATGCCTCCTTTGCAAGTCTTACAACCTTTGTTCCTCATTCCATGCCCTGAAAATGAAGGAAAAACCCTAAAAAGCTCAAAAAACCTTGGGTACGCAGTTAATATGAAGCCTACCTGCGTTTTTAGCTAGGGTACGCAGGTAAGGTGAAGATAAACTGCGTTCTAGAACGCATTTTTCCAGTGTTATAGGTGCGGTACCCCTGTAAAGTCAAAAATGCGCGAAATTAAACCAAAAAAGTTGAATTTTGGTCAATTCTAGAAGGTTCTCGATGAGATTTTTTGGGGATGAGTACGCTTTGGTAAGGTGCATGTATCCCACACCTTAAGGAACTAATCCCTTGATGTGAGGAGCCTATCCCTTTGAAGGAGGGTTCTATCCCTTTAATGGTGGAATCCTAACCTCCTCATCTGCTCTATAAAAGGAGGCATTGGGTAGCCTTTTGGGTTAAGTTTTGAGAAGTTAAATTAATGGAGGATTGAAGAATAAGTTTTTTGGAGAAGATTTTTGAGCTGAAGTGCTGTTGAGATTTAGATTTCCTTCTGCTGAGCTTTTGAGAGGAAAGATCACATACCTCTTTATGCTTTTGGAGGAAGAGTGCAAGACTTATCAGAGTAGAGGAGATTCCTGCTTCGGACCCCGGGAAGGCCTTTCGAACATCAAGGCAAAGGTTGTAAGGTTCTTCTGTATATTTTAAGATTAATACAATCAAGTTCTGTTTTTCTCAATAAATTGTCGTTCGATTGTTTATTTCAATAAGTTGTCGTTTGATCGTTTATTTCATAGATTCCTCGATCACTATGATAGGTATGTTTTATGATTATTTGTTATACAGGTGCTATTGATATTTTCTTGTTTGTGATTGCAGATCAACGAAAGATGATACTTTCTTGTGACAAAAGGGCCCTTGTTGCGACGAAGGATTATTGATGCGACAGAAGCACTGCGACCGCAAATAAGCATTTGGATCTAAGGTAGGATCGACACCTTCATAACATTTATTTGTAAAATGAATATACTTAGAGAAAGACAAACTTAGTTGTTCGTTTGTTGCTAGATTGTCTTCTGACACTAGGGAGATCGGTCTTGTCCGCAAGAACGATTTATCCGGCCAACAAATTGGCGACTCCGCTGGGGAAAGAATTTTTTGTTTGTGGTTCTCTTTTATTTTGATTTGAGGAAAAGTTTTTCCTGGTTTTTGATTGATGGATATCTGCCTGGGTAGCTTAGTTTTTCTCTGTTTTTAAAAATTTTGAAGTCTTTTATGTTTTTCTTGAAGTTTTCAGGGGACCGCACTTTGTCTTCACACACAGTGCGGGCATCTCCGCACTTTCCTTAAGTAACCAGTGCGGGACCGCACCTGTTACTTCTGGGAGCCTGCGGACCCTGTTAAAATTTTTGAAAAACTTTAGATTTCTTCTTTTAGTTTAGTTTAGTTTTAATTTAGGATTCTTAGCATCTACCCAGATCTGTATTTCTCTGTCAAAAATATCTTGTTTCTGAATTTCTTTCAGCCATTCTTCATCTCATCAATCTCCATTAAGTTAATTGGGTGTTTTGAGTCTCTTTTTTGAGAAATTCTTAATTTGATTTCCTTTGGTCATTAATTGAAGGTTTGTCTCAGTCTTTTCACAATTTTGCATCTTTTTGCTTTTGTTTTTGCTAAATTGTGTATGAGTGTTAATCGCCTTTGAGTGTTTTTTGATCTTTGGAACTCTCACCCGATTTTCTTGACTTCCACTTGATTGGTTCTTAGATTACATTAGAATCATCTTGTGTTTGATAATTCTCTTGCATAGATCACATTTGCATAATTAGAATTCTCATTTTCAGAATATGAATGAAAAATGTGCATAGATTACATTTGCATACTTTTCATGTGAATTGTGCATAGATTACAACTGCATAGTTTACATTCTGAAAAATCAATCGTAGATTTAGATCAATTTTCTTTGATTTTAATTTAGATGTTTTTATGATTGTTTTAAAAAACACAAAAAATAAAAATAAAAATTGTTTTGGGATTGATTTTCATTAGTTTTTCTTGATAAAATTAGTGCATTAGAGAATTTGTTATATTTTCTCTTAGTTATCAATATTTGCATCGTTGGAAGTGAATGGAAACTCTCTCCTTACTTTAGTTAGGATTCATCAAATTGAAAAGATTACATTATCATATTCGATTGCATTCAGTTTTGGTTCGGGTCATAACACCATTGGTTTCATATCCATTTACACTTTTGAGTAATAACAGCCTAAATAACACAGCGCTTAATTAAAATTCATCTAGTAATTTTTACATTTTTAGGGCTCTTTCCACCAATCTAGCTTAGGCTAGTGTCTTGGAATAGGTTTTAGTTAACTCTCCAAGACAGTAAAACAAACAAGTAGTCGATCTTGCGGTAGGAAGAATTCCAGTTGTTGCATGTATGCTCTGGGAAGCTCCTCTTAAAGGAGTTAAGCACGAGATCATATCTGAACCAGTGGGGTAATCAATCCTTCCTCATTGGGAACGATAGAAGATACACACGTATTAAAAACGGTAAACCTCGGATAGACCATTGTCGAGGAGCCAGGGGTCACTTGTCGGTAAACCTTGGATTTTGTTCAAGGAGCCTTCAAGGGGATTGAGCTTTGTTACTCTGCCCTGCGTGTGTGCTCGATCGCATACCTGCTCCCTGTTTATTTGTTTCATGGTAACCTCAGTGTTGAAGATCTACAGGGTTTTTTCCTAAGGTGACGGTGAAGGAAAGATCTCACTGTACCTGGAGCAGACGTCAACTAGACTCACTTGGACTCTCTGGGGGGTTCTCTTCACTCGAGATGGTTTTGTGAAGAAACTTGTGCCAGTCTGTTTCATTAAGCAGGTTGTCGGGGTAACTGTTCCAACCGCCCTTTCTGTATTAAAGTATACGATGTTGGATTTCATCACCAACTAGTGTTTTTAGTACGGGAAGTTACTGTTTGTGTGTGGTTTGACTCCTAAATTTGATAGCGCATGTTAATCTGTTTGTTTTTACTTTTAGAGACCATAGGTGTGAATTGTGAATTTTAATTGTTAGGTGTGAATTGTGAGTTGTTAATTTTAGTTTTTAATTTGTTAATAAAATTCACTGAAGTTGAATATAATGGCAAATGTTCCGGAATTTACCAACCAAGGAACCCCTCTTAACGAGAATCCTAGTACTTTTCCTTGCTTTGGAAATGTTGGTCCTCCTTATATGGCTACGTTGTCATTACCTGGATTTACAATAGGTTTACCGATATGGTTATTTTCAACTTCGTTGGCCCCGAACACTCCAATTGTTCCACCTCAACCGGATGCTTCACCTCAACAGAGTTCACCATCTCAACATCACCAACCTTCTGTTGACCCTTTACCTTCTTCGCTTAATATTTCTTCCTCCATTTCTTCCTCTTCGCTTGGTAAAAGCCTTGACGCTAGTAACCAGGTGACTAAGAAGAAGAAGAAAGGGAAGAAGAAAAAGAAGACGAAGAAGCAAGATAAGAAAGAAGTCAACCAACCAACCATGGCTGTAAGTGTTAGTTGTGTTGAGGAAACCTCCAACATGCATCGTAAACCCAAATACCCTTGCAAGCTTTGTAAGGGTGACCACTTCCTTATCAATTGTCCTGGTATTCCAAAGGTCTTGCAGGAATGGTCAGAAAAATCTCATCAACTTTCCGTTGATCCATCAACCAGTGATAGTCAAGTTCCTGGGAAAAAGGGTAAAGTTAGGTTTCCTTGTAAGTTATGCAAAGGGAGTCATCAAACTCACATTTTCCCTCACATGGATGAAGCCTCAAAATTGTTGGAAAATCTTACTATTCCACAGCAATAATTTCCAACTGGTTACCGTAAACTTTCTCCCAACCTACCGTCAACTGACGGAGTGATTGATCTAATTTCAAGTACAGTCGATCCCACTCTTCCATTGAAGAGTGAAACTCATATCACTCAGGTTGATGATCCATTAGTTGATCAAGTGGTCGATTCGATTTCACATTCGGTCGATCCCATTCTCCCTGTAGAGAGTGAAATTCTTACCGCTCAGGTTCTTCTTGTTACATCAGATTCTTCTACGCCGGGGGGCATTTTACCTGTTTCTACGGAACCCCCTCCAAGTACTGAGGTATTTTCCTTTGATTGGAATAGACTGACAGAACCTCGTCTTCCTTCCTCTATCCCTTTCCAAATCATTGTGAAGGTTGGTAGTAGGGACATTCACCGCACACAGGTAGATGAAGGTGCTTATGTTAGTATTTTATCCTGAACTACTTGGAAAGCTTTGGGTTCTCCTCAGCTTGTGCCTATTACGCAGAATCTGAAAGCTTTTAACAGAACCATTAGTGAACCTTTAGGGATCCTTCCTAAGTTTTCTATTACTTTGGAAGGTAAAACTGTCTGTATTGATCTTACGGTAGTTCGAGGTCCCTTGGATTTCAATTTACTCCTTGGGCGAGACTATGTTTATGCAATGAAAGTTGTCGTATCGACACTCTTTCGCGTGATGTCTTTCCCTCACAATGGAAATATTGTGACTGTAGACCAGCTTTCATTCCCTAGTCTTGTTTCAACTACCAATAATATGACACCCCTAAATATTCCTAATTCTAAAGTGGTATCTACCCCACCACGGGTTAATTATGTGGCAACTAGTCCCATGTTTTCAGTTACCGATGGAAGCGAGCCTCTCACTGTTTGCTCGACTTCCTATGACTTAGATCCGGTAATTGACATGGAAAACTCTATGGGATTATTTGAACGCGATGTTCTTATCCCTTTTGAGTCCCTTGACATGCATTCCTTCCATAGAACTATTCTTCCTTCTGATGAAGACCTCTTGGAAGCCATGATCAAGGTGTGTCCATTGACATGTGTTTCTTCCTGTTGGAAGCCATGAATCAGTTGGTGTGAGGAGAGTTCCTTGTACTGTGTCAACCTCGTTAAAAAATGAATCAGTGAGTGTGAGGAGAGTTCCTTGTACTGTGTCAACCTCGTTAAAAAATGAATCAATGGGTCTGAGGATGGTTCTTTTCCTGTGTCAACCTCATTAAAAAATGAATCAGTTAGTCGAGAGCATAGTTCCTTTTCTTGTGTCAAGCTCGTTTAAAAAATGAAACAAGCTTCTGTGAGGATAGTTCCTTTTCCTGTGCCAACCTCATTAAAAAATGAAACAGGTGTCTGGAGCAGAGTTCTTGTCTTGTGTCAAGCTCCTTAAAAAATGAAACATGTAGGTAGATTGTAGAGAGTAGATTGGTAGATTAGAATAAATAGTTTCTGAGGACAGTTCTTTTCCTGTGTCAACCTCGTTAAAAAATGAATCAGTTGGTCTGAGGATAGTTCCCTACATCGGGGTAAACAACCTCATTAAAAATGAACTGTGCATGAGGATAGCTCTGTTTCTGTCAACTCTCATAAAAATGGAATCATTGGTCGAGGATAGTTCTCATTTATTCAACTCGTAAACATGAATCAGTATGAGGACAGTTCTTTTCCTGTGTCAACCTCATTAAAAAATGAATCAGTAGGTTATGTAGGTAGATTAGAAATAAGTAGTTAGCCGAGGATAGTTCCTTTTACTGTGTCAACCTCGTTAAAAAATGAAACATGTTGCCATGAGCATAGTTCTTTTCCTGTGTCAAGCTCGTTAAAAAATGAAACAAATCCTCCCCTAATTGAGTCGAGTCTTTGAATAGACCTCGTAAATGTTAAGTCATATATTTAGGTTAGTTTTTAGGTTGGGTCTTTCATATGATCTCGTAAATGAACCTTCATTCCATCCAACTATTTATTACTAGTGTACTTAGTTGAATGAAATGAAGCTGGGGGGGCATGCGCTCTAGCAGTTACGCTTAGGGGGCATCAAGCATAGTTTTCTCTCTGTTTCAAGCTTGTGTAAAAATGAAACCTATCTTGAGTCAATTTCGGTTATTTTCAAGACTCGTTAAACTCATGAAAATCCCGAGATTATTTTGCTATCTTTCATTCTCGTAAAACACATGAAAATGTCGAGTTCTTTCCGTCTTTTCCTGCTTGTAAATTAAATTGAAAGTCGGCCACAGGAGTACATTTTTATCCCTTTTTTGAACTCGTTAAAATTTACGAAAAAGTGAAAACTATGAGTACATTTTTATCCCTTTTTCGAACTCATTAAAACTTACTGAAAAAGCGAAACCTTGGAGTTCTCTTTTAAGCCCTTTTCAGACTCTCTAAATATGAAAAGATTGCTGAGCACTTGATTATTCGAACTCGTTAAAGTAAATGAATGATCGTCCCTTCAGTATAAGTTTACCCCTTTTACGGACTGAAATGGACTATTTACGAAAAAGGTATACGTTGACTAATTACGATCAACAGAGTTCTCTCCCGCATTATTTTATCCTTTTTCGGGCTCGAGAGACTAAATTTACGAAAAAGTACACCCATGGAGTTTTCTTAAGTTTTTTCTTTTGACTCCCTAAAATTGAAAAACACCGAGTTTCTCCTATACTGGACTCGTTAAAATTTAACAGTAAAGGACCTGTTTAATTTTCAACAGGAAAGAAACACTCCTTCTTAGTGTTCAAATCTTAAACCAAGTTGGACTCATCCGAAGGATGAGCTTATAAACAAGCAAATGTTATCCTCCTCAAGCTTGTCAAAAATAAAGAGGTACTTGCCAGAAATGGTGGGGGAAAAGAGAGAAAAACGAACTTGTTTGTTACATTTTGATTATTCAGAAAACCATTAACCACTCTTGAACACGACACTTTTTGTCCACCTGGGTTGGGAAAATCCTTTGCCTAACAGTTAATCAAACCACATTGAAAGTCTTCAGCCGGTTTCTGGGTATTAGCTTTGGGTCAATTGTTACCAAGCCATCTGCAGTGTCGTTATGTGTTCAAGAGGACAGTTCAAATAAACCATTCATCTGCAAAATATCTGTCATCCATTTTGACCATCCTTGAGTCAGTCCTTGCCAATATATTTTCAAAACTTGATCTATGATTTCGTGTTGTGGGCTTTCCTACGACGGATCACTTTCTATCGACGACAACTCATTATCTAGGAAGTTGATTCATAAATCGTCAGTACCTTGAAATCTGCATGCCTTAATGGCAGGTTTCTCGCGTTCGACGACAGGTTGCATCATTGATCTTCGATCGAATGATTCCGTGAGATGTTCGACTTCAGCTCATTGATTCACATTTCATGGATTGTACTGAGTACTTTGAGAGCCATTGACATTACTGGTGGTTACTCTCACACTTGTTAACAGTTTACATCATTGACTGGTAATCAAGTGGTTTCTACCATGTTCGACTTCAACACATTTAATCGCATGGATAGAATCGTACTAGTTCGAGATGCGAAAATCAAGACCCTGGATCTAGTTTCCACCATCCAGGCTGCGAGGAATTTTGTTATCATTCATACAATAGACTATTTATAAACAGATGGCTGCGTCCATGCTGTGTCGACATATGTCTATACTGTGATGTATTCAAAATCATTCCTGTATCAGAATAGTTTAGATTAGTTTCTAGTTAGTTTTGATCTGAGTATGGGAATGCCTACCTCAGCGATGATATGATTACATATATATATATTTTGCATTGAATGTTTTTACAGGTTCCTACTGGGGTGTCCACAGGATGATCCTTGAAATGATAAAGTACTTCAATCTTCATATATGACAGACTTCCTCTTCATCTATTTCAGACTTCGCACTTTAGGGGGCAATTTGTTACACTAAAAACTGTCACCTTGACATTTTTCTGACTGTATGAGCTCATTGACACTCATACTTACCTCCTCTGCAAGTCTTACAACCTTTGTTCCTCATTCCAAGCCCTGAAACTGGAGAAAAAACCCTAAAAAGCTCAAAAAACCTTGGGTACGCAGTTAATATGAAGCTTGCCTGCGTTTTTAGCTAGGGTACGCAAGTAAGGTGAAGATAAAATGCATTCTAGAACGCATTTTTCCAGTGTTATAGGTGCAGTACCCCTGTAAAGTCAAAAAAGCGCGAAATTAAACCAAAAAAGTTGAATTTTGGTCAATTCTGGAAGGTTCTGAATGAGATTTTTTGGGGATGAGTACGCTTTAGTAAGGTGCATGTATCCCACACCTTAAGGAACTAATCCCTTGATGTGAGGAGCCTATCCCTTTGAAGGAGGGTTCTATCCCTTTAAAGGTGGAATCCTAACCTCCTCATCTGCTTTATAAAAGGAGGCATTGGGTAGCCTAAAGGGGGTTAAGTTTTGATGGAGATTTTGGAGATTGAGGATTAGAGTTCAAGCTTTATGTGTGATTGAGCTGAAGTGCTGTTGAAATTTAGACTTCTTTCTGCTGAGATTTTGAGAGGAAAGATCACATACCTCTTTTTGCTCCTGAAGGAAGAGTGCAAGACTTATCAAAGTAGAGGAGATTCCTGCTTCGGACCCCGGGAAGGCCTTTCGAACATCAAGGCTAAGGTTGTAAGGTTCTTATGTATATTTTAAGATTAATACAATCAAGTTCTGTTTTTCTCAATAAATTGTCGTTCGATTGTTTATTTCAATAAGCTGTCGTTTGATCATTTATTTCATAGATTCCTTGATCACTATGATAGGTATGTTTTATAATTATTTGTTATACAGGTGCTATTGATATTTTTTTGTTTGTGATTGCAGATCAACGAAAGATGATACTTTCTTGTGACAAAAGGGCCCTTGTTGCGATGAAGGATTATTGATGCAACGGAAGCACTGCGACCGCAAATAAGCATTTGGATCTAAGGTAGGATCGACACCTTCATAGCATTTATTTGTAAAACGAATATACTTAGAGAAAGACAAACTTAGTTGTTCGTTTGTTGCTAGATTGTCTTCTGACACTAGGGAGATCGGTCTTGTCATGAACGATTATCACGTCTGGAAAGAATCCACGTGCATCATGTCTAAGAAAGTGTGGAAGAAGTTAGGATCTCCTGAATTGAAACCATCAGAGATCATTCTCAAAGCATATGATGGGAACCCATCAGCCCCTGTAGGTCCTTATGAGGATGTACTAGTGAACCTAGCTAGAGAAAAAGTCCTCATATACATTGAGGTCTTGGACATGTAGTTAGACTACAATATACTCCTCGGGGTGGAGTAACATGTATGCCATGACCGCAGTTGCATCCTCTATTTTTAGAGTGATGATGTTCCCTCATGAGGACATGATCATCACTATCGACCAAATCACATACTATAAAAAGAATCCTGTGACTGGTATAGATGTTGTACTACCCTATGTAGAAACAAGAACATAACCACTCACAAGGTATAAAAAATTTGGCCTCGACGAATTCAAACCATCATCTATCCTAATCTCATTCCTAGGAAATCCCCCTATTGTACCAGGGGAAGCCCCTAAAAGAATGGAGGCACCGGTGTGTATGATGATCTCATCAAACACCAAAGCTAGCCCGAAACTAGATGTTAGCCACCTATAAAACTTTTTCCATATCAAATGGTGGCTAAATATTTTTAGCCTTCAAGAAACAATTTCATGACAAAATTGTGAGTTCTTAAAGTCTTATGATGATAATTATCCTTTGTGATAATATTCACTGCTGTTTCCCTTTTAATCGTAAAGAACGTTGCTGTTCACCAAGAGAAAAACTGCTTATAAAACCCCATTTTTCACCATTTATCCCTTCATCTCATTCCCATAAAAATTCCATTTTCATCCTTATTTCCTTCATAAAATCCCTCCTTAAGCTTTCATCTAACCTTCAAAATCATCAAAACCCCCTTAAAACCTTATATTTCCCCTTTATTTGGTTTTAATTTCCCTTCTTTCATCTATCGGAACCCCCATTTTTGGCTTAAAATCTACTGTTTTTGGCCTAAAAAATTCATTTTTCTCCACTATTATGGTCTTAGGACCCTGAGGGCTTATATCCTTTAGCAAATTTTCCTCACATGACCCGAAGCCCCACAATTAGGTGCTTAAAGGATTAAAACCCTTTCCCAAACCCGACTTTCCCTTCTATTTTTCATTCCCGACGTACAATTTTGAAAACAAATGTGGACCGTTAATATCTGTAGATCAACGACCATCGAGTTATCCACTCTCCGCCCATCCATCATGCCTTTACCTTTTCCCCGTTCAAACTCTGCCCCAATATTAAATCGTAACCGTCCGATCATCTAATCCGACGATCAGGACATAACGTGATGAGCTGAGACCCGTTCACTACGTGACAAGGCACTAACAAAATCATCGTGGACCTCACATACATCCCCTGCACAACTCTTCATCCATTGTGTTCAACCTGGACCATTGGATCTGTTGCCCCTCATCCGACGGCCATAACTACATATCACGTAATTTTTGTGCCCAAGGGTTAACATTTTAAAATTGCGCGATATGGGTGGTTTTTGAAATCCACATGTCGCGCGATGAATGGAATTGCATTTTTTTCGACCAAAATCGTAAACTGACCGAACACCGCATGAAAACCATTAATGGTTTTCCAAAACCGCTGCCTTCCTCAAACAAACATTTTCACGTTTTTAATCTTAGCTGTCGATCTCTGAGATCGAACGACTCTCATTATATTGCGACCCCAAGCCATTTGCCTCCATCTATTATCCAAGCGATTCCATCGAGCGATCTCTGTCGTTGATTATCCTAATCTAACAGTTCCTATTCACTGTCGCACCCAAAATCCATTTTCACCTGGTTAGCTTTTTCTGCCAAGGTTTTCCTCCCTTTTCCCGCTGCACCAATGTTCTTCCTCAGTGCTCCTCCACCCTCATGAGCCTCTGAAGCAGTTTTAACCAAATTCCACAGGATTTTATAATGAGTTTGTGTGTTTTACAGGGTTTTTATGGTGGCTGATCTATGTTTTTCCACAGTCGCATACAAGTGACAAAGGGGCTCGGAGTGACGATTATGTGCTTTAATCCAATGAAGAAAAGGATGTGCAGGGTATGAAATCCAAGTTTAAAACATCTGGTTCACGATCCAGGGTTTAGCAAAAGCCCTCCAATAGCAGAAAGCCACCTGTGTAAACAAGCCAAACAAAGTGTATCAGTGAAGAACTTAACAATAAAGGGATTAATGCCTAAGCCTGAAAATCAGAGTTTTAATCCTCAGGTTTAAAGAAACAAAGACAATATCAGAGACTGAAGACCCGAAGAAAATATTATGGATTAATCAAGCCTAAACAAAACTCAAAAGCAAATTAAAAGTGTTTTAAGATAAAATAGAAATAATTATCAGTAAAGAGGCCTCCACTGCCACATCAGAGGCCAAAATATCCTCTTCATCTACCAAAGTGCCACCTATAGCCTCAATAAATCAAAATAAGGCATAGTTATTGCCCAGTTAGTGATATTTTTTCCTAGAGACAACCAGAGTTATTGCCAACCTACCTAACGAGTTTTTAAAGTCAACAAAAACTGCCAAGTAGCTAAATACTTGATGAAAACCAATTAATACAGAGAAATATCAGAAAACTTCTCTATTAAACCCCTCAAAAATAGAGAAGCATTAAAAACTTGTATTAATTGAACCAGAGATCTTATTTTTCATCCCACCTCCACTTTCTTCTATAAATACTTCTGAAGAAGATGAGATGTTGTTGGTCTCTGGATATCTGTTGCATGTAAATAGTTTTCTGAAGCTACTGAAGCCTTGTTAGTAATCAAAGATACATAAGATGAGATGAGAAGTTTGAAGCTGTAGAAACCTATTGGACTTGAAGATTGTAACTATTTTGAACATCAAATACAAATAGTTGATTTATGGGATCTTGGTCTATGTCAATGGTGATGTGTTTCTCATTGTAATTGTTATTTTTCTTTATGTTTCCATTTTGTCCACTTTCCTCCGATAAAGAACAACAAATATAGAGCTAGGATTTACTCTTAAAAGTAACCTACTATCACTTATAATCTTTATCTTTATGTTTTCTTCCTTTGTGTATTTAAGAATGGCTTAATTTAAGTGTAAGCATTATCAAGGAATGTTGGTTAGTCCGTGTCTTGAAGTGCTAAACTTGAAAGGAAATTCTTGAATGATATTTTCATTACATGCTAAGTAGAGCTGAGCTAGAGAAGTTTATGGTTAGCCATGTCCTCTAGTTTATCTCCAACAGTTGCTTTGAAGAGTTCCCTTAAGAGTATGTTAAAAGCAGGCTAGTTTCAAAGTACTTACCTGATCTTAGACTACTTTTTATGTTTATCATGAATGTTTTCCTTTTGAATACATTGAAAGTAGGCTAAGTTAGAAGTCTTTACTTGATCTTAAGATATTCTAAATGTTTTAAATGTTTTCTATTGAAAGTATATCAAAATTAGGCTAGTTTAAAAGTACTTACCTGATCTTAGATTACTTTTGTGTATTTTCTTAAGTGCATGCCAAAAGTAGGATAGTTTCAAAGTGCTTACTTGATCTTAGGCTTTTCTTTGTTTCATCATCTGTTTGATTTTCCTCACTCCATTTCTTATTGTTCCATTCCATAAAATCAACTTAAAGAGACCCTTTGACATAGATGAGTTGCCCCATGGACAACTCTTGAACCTTGCTGTTTCAATTAAATCCTCTTATGACTCCATAGCCCAATGGATTAAAGTTGCTTCTTGCTTATCTTATTATTTGAACCATTCTTCTATCTATTTACACCTCACCCTTCATATAGGCTTCCTTTACCTTCATCATATCCTTGCCCAACCAAAACCAAACAAAACCCTTGTTCTTAATAACTAGCCTAATATCATACCAAAACCTTAAAAGATAAATCAATCTTTGCACTTATAGAGAGATCCCTCTCTGGATTCAGGAGGGCTAGATCCTAGAATCCCAAAGTGGTTTTTGATGTAGTCTCTGTAGTGTTTAGTGTTGTCACTCTGCTAAATTACAGAGACCTAACATTTCTGGCGACCATACTGGGGAATTTTTGAAGTAATATATAACTTCACAACTCAGATAATCCCATTTTCAATAATGAACCAAGTGTATGCCTAGAGTGATTTTGATTGTTGATGGTGAAAAACTTTCAAAGTCCTAAAATCAAGTAAAACTCTTCACCTAGTGACTCCACTGAAGATCGCTAGGCCTGCTGATTTTCTTTGGTATTCGAACCTATTAATGGTGGTGGACCATAAAACATTTTACCTTCTAAAGCTAAAAATTTCCACCTGGTGACTCCACAATCCTAAAAATACCTAAAGACTCCACTGGGAAACCCTTTATCATAACATCATTCAAACTCAGTTATGAAGGCTTTAAGAATTAAATTTTTCTTGCTAAAAGATCAGTTAGCCTCTTAAAGATTGTCATATTTGGTTAAAATTTTCTTATTAGTGGGTCTAAAACACAATATTGTGGCTTCTAGAAGAGTCCATACTAGAGCCCATCCTGACTCAAATCCTCCTAAGAAAGTTGATAATCCTGAAAGAATCCTTAGGAAATCTCCTAAGGCCAAAACTTTAAATATTGTTAGGTCACTCCATAGAGCTAATTCTATCCCTGAAAACCTTGTAGCTCTACAAGATTCACAAGTTGACTTAAGAAACCCATTTAGAACTAGGTCAATTGAGGATATAGATCATATAGATTTTGATCCTTCACCTTCATCCCAAGATAGAAGTGAACATCCTGGTAGCAAAGAAACTACTCCACTTGATTTGCATTTCCTTCATAATTTTGGTTTCTCTCATCCTAGATCTACTCAACAATCTCTTGCTTGATAGAAATCACTGAAAATCACACAATTACAAAAACATAGTTATATATTATGCACAAATGGTGTATGTGCACACACACTCACACACAGATTTACATTCAGATTACTCTATCAAATAGAGTTTCTGAGATCCAACTTATTCCTAAATTAGACAGAGAGAGGTTGAGAGAATTTCTCAACCATCAAACCAACTTCTCAAATACGGAATGTAAGCATTATCTCCAACATTCCCCCTTAATGATTACATTACATAAAAAATAACAAAATAATCAAGCTTATCAGTAGATGCTCCATCAAGTTGCCTCATAACCCTCGGAAAGGTGTAGTTGGCAAGTTGGATTCCCGAGTTCGCTTCCTCAACTCCCGAATCAAGGACCTCCTGAAGTCAATTACTGGACAGCATCCCAATCTGTCGCATAACCTCATTAGGAGACCACTTCCACGTCTACCACTAACGAGGGATCCTTCCCTAGATCCGCAACTGCCATACTATCTGGACAACCATCCATATTGAGCTTTACTGTCACTTGATCTCTTTGAAAACAATTGATTGCAATCACTGAACTCCTAGTCATTCTATGGACGAGCTCCCATCCACCGAGATACATGGGTGCCAACCGTTGTACTCGCCAGTTATCTAGAAAAGCCGTCTAGATACAGAATGTATCTAGAATCAGTGTTACAAAATAACCTTTAACTGATTATTTATCTCACATCATCTACAAACAAATATAATACTACTAAACCACAAATATATTTCAAGAATAGCACGACCACTAGCTAAAGCTTCCATGACTCCATTTTCCGTAAGGGGTATTTTTGGCTTTAATATTCAGCGCCTTTGTGTCCTGTGTCTCGTTAATAAAATAAACATGCTCTTTCTAATAAGAAATTGATAAAACATAAAGCGAGATTTACTTTCCTCTTTTTGATGGACACAGAATATCTTCGGAGAAACTCTCAACGACTGTTAAATAAGCACATACACAACACTCGCAACACTGCACTAATGATACAAGAGCGTTTCGTCTCTCAAACAATAATTCAATTGTTTTATGAAGGTAAAAAGTCTTCGTGATAAAAAATACTCTTTCCAATTGATTGTGCTCTGTGCGCTATGTATGTGCAGCTTTCCTGAACAGCATATTCTCCATCTGATGCCCACTTAAACTCAAGGGCAGATCTATTCTACCCATAAATCGAATGAGAGGAAGGCGCATACGAATCCAAAGAATTCATCCTCTTAGGTGACGTCCCTCGAAAGAAATCTTAATCTTATCCACTGATGTTGCAAACATGGCTTTATCTATTATTGGAAACGGTGTTAAACTCGTAGTGGCTAGAGCCACGGGCAATTTTCACAACCATTTAACAGCCGTTAGAAATTAGAATCCCACCGTGACTTTTCATGATACCGCTGAACCCACTCTGGAATTCTATAATGGGGAACGCGCCGGAAATACCCTGAGCGAGCGTCATCCGTGACAGGCAAAGAATAAGATTTCTATAAGCAGCCACAAACATGTGAAAATGCTAGGTACTGAATCAACAGATATTATGCTTCTAGATGTTTCACATACTCTCTATTTCATAAGGAAAACCAGGTTCACGCCCATGCTAGCTCCGATACCATGATAGAAATCACTGAAAATCACACAATTACAGAAACATAGTTATATATTATGCACAAATGGTGTATGTGCACACACACTCACACACAGATTTACATTCAGATTACTCTATCAAATAGAGTTTTTGAGATCCAACTTATTCCTAAATTAGACAGAGAGAGGTTGAGAGAATTTCTCAACCATCAAACCAACTTCTCAAATACGGAATGTAAGCATTATCTCCAACATTGCTGGTCCATCCACTTCTGTTATCCACACATCCACTATTCAAACCACACCATTTCATCAACCCCCTCCCATTCTACATCCTCCACCTATAAACCCTCCATTTTTCCCACAACCTCCTATCATGGAAACATGGTATGCTCCCTTAGTCCTTCCTTTACCTTTAGTCAACCTGCCACAGGACTATCAGTCCAAGATACCATTGTATGATGCCAGTGGTGCTACTATTACTTCACAACATGTGGACAAGATGAATGACTATTTTGACAGAAATGAGATTGACGATGAAACTGTCAAACTCATATTGTTTGCTCAAATTCTAGGGGGAGAAGCAAGA
Source organism: Pinus albicaulis (assembly GCA_034641835.2). Taxonomy (NCBI): domain Eukaryota; kingdom Viridiplantae; phylum Streptophyta; class Pinopsida; order Pinales; family Pinaceae; genus Pinus; species Pinus albicaulis. Next base: position 69,118 of record JAXQQM020070863.1, on the reverse strand, counting down.
AAATGGTTCAAAAGCTTAACCCCTAATAGTATTAATGACCTCCAAGACTTTCATCAGTTATTTTTAAACAAATGGGAAGTCAGGAAAAACCCTCTCCATATACTTTCAGACTACAACAATCTCAAAAGAAACACTGGGGAAAGTGTCCAAAATTATTATACTAGGTTCAATAGTGTTTATAATGCACTACCCCCAAACTTGAAACCTCCACAAGGCTCAGCTTTAAACAAATTTCCTAAAGGATTTGACCCTAAAATGGCATATCAACTAAGAGAGAGAGATCCTTTGACTTTAGAAGATATGCAGAAAGGAGCCTTATCTATGGAAATAAATTTGATGGAGAAAAGAGCCAAGATAAGGAATGAAAAGAAAGTATCATTTAGGGAAGAACCTACACCCTCTACATCTAGCTCGAAAATGGAAAGGATGATGGAGGAAATTATGAATAAGATGAGCATACTTGAGAGAGCACAAGCTAGAGAAAACCAATCAGCTCCCCAAAATAGAAATCAATCTCAAAATCAAAATCAAAATTTCAGGAGAAACCAACCTCAAAATAGACCAAGAGACCCTGATCAGGAGATTATACCTCCTTTTCATAAAAACTATGTAAGTGAGGTTGAAGAAAAAATTGAACAAATAGAGGAAAACAAAGGAAAATGACATAAACATGTTGGGAGTAGACAATGATACTTTTGATGTTCCTCAAAATAGGAAACAAGGTTTATACACACCCTATGATGATGGAAGAATGGAAGATGAAAATTACTATCAAGAATTGGAAAATGTCATCATAGAGACTTCAAAATAATATGACCTTAGGAGTAAAAAGAATCAGGAAACTACCAAAACTAAGACCTCTGAGAATTCTACCAAAAACAGCCTTGTGAACAAACCCAAAGATACAAAACAAAAAGACAAAACAGTGGCTATAAATTCTGGTCAAAACAAAGAGAAAGGCACTCAAATTAATGAAAAATAGAGTGCAGACTTTAGCAGTGCTAGTACTTTAGCTAGTGTTCCTATCAAAACAATTTTTACCAATGTAAATAGTGGAAATCAGCAAGTTGATTTCGTTGATAGAGTGGTGATTAACAAGGCTGAAATAAACATTGTAAAAAATAAGATACCTTTTAGTTTGGAATAGGAAATTGCCATGATCAAAATATTTGTTCCCCTCACTGAATTAGTCACCCAATATGTATATAGATCACAAATTTTGAAAGCCTTCAACATAGAAGAAAATAATGACACTGTCAACCCAATGATGACCAACCAGAGCTCTTATTTGGTCCTAAGATTGAAGGAAGATACCAAGAAGGGTCAGTCCCTCCTTTTTATGTTAGTTTGAAAAATCATGACAAAATTTTACACAATGCCATGCATGATTCAGGGGCCTCTCATAACTTAATGCCCAAAGCAGTAATGGAGAGTCTAGGCCTTGAAATCACTAGACCATACAAATATCTATACACCTTTGACTCCAATAGAGTGAAATTTTTAGGTTTTATCAAAGACCTTTGTGTAAACTTAGCTCAAATTCTAGCCAAGTGTTTAGTGATGGATATTGTAGTGGCTAATGTACCCCCCAAGTATGGTATGATCTTATAAAGATCATGGGGAGTTAAGTTACAAGGAACAATGCAAATGGATATGACATATGCTACCATCCCTGTTTTTAATCAAACCAGAAAACTTTATAGGGAATCTCATATGCATTACATGGTCAGTAGCCAAGAGAGACCAGAGAAATGTCCTCTTTATTCTGTGCATACAAGCCTTGACTCATTTATTATCTTTAATCATGAAACATTTAATGAGAAAGAAAACTTAACTAAATTAGTGGCCACCTCTCACTGTAACATAGTGGCAAACACAGAAAAGGAGGAAGACAAGACAAAATCATCAAGATAGTTTGCCAAAATAGAAAATCACAGCAAACAAATCACGGGTCTAGGGCTACAAAACAATCATTCATTGGTTGTCAACTTTGAGAGTCTTGAGAAGAGTCCTCAACATAATGAAGAACATGAGGAACTAAACCAAATTCAACATAGTGCTAATTTACAATAGAAATCTAAAAGCACAATAGATGAAGAGGATGGTAGTCAAACTAGTCAATCTGAAACTAGTCCTCTTTGGAGTATGTGTTTTGATGGATCTTGTACTAAGAATGATGCCAAAGCAGGCATATGGATACACAACCCTAAAAACAATCATGCTGAAGGGCATTCCTATAGGTTAAAATTTCAATGTACCAGTAACATAGCTGAGTACCAAGCCCTCATTTTAGGCCTACACTTATTGAAGAAATTAGGGGCCAAAAGGATCAAAGTTCATGGGGATTCAGAGCTGATTATTAGGCAAGTGAATGGGGAATATAGTTCCAAACACCCCAGAATTAGAGCCTATAGAAATGATGTCATGGAATTATCGAAAACATTTGATGAATTCCAACTTGTATTTCTCCCAGGAAACCAAAATGTCCTTGCCAATGGTTTAGTCTTTACTGCTAGAACTTGTCTAACACCTTATGAAACCAAACAATGCACCACCCAAGTCAAATTTATACCAGCTGTCCCATACAATGAAAAATACTGGCAAGTTTTTGAGGGAGATAAAAAAATAGAAGACTTCCTACAGTCCATAAATGAATTTGAGCTACCAAGTTCAGATTAAGATTATGAAAATGACTGTCCTATTGAAGATAATTTGCTTGATGAAGAAGAAAAGTCTCCAGAGATTGCTGTTATAAATCTGTTAGCTAATAAACTTGAACATGCCACAGAAATTAGTACAAATTTAGAAAAAGAAGACTTAGAAATGCTGCAATCTAACACTCAAAGCTTGCCAAAAGGACTGGTCCCATTAGAAGAATGTTTTGATTTCAATGATGTTGATAAAAAACCAAAACTGGAACCTGTTGAAACTGAAGTAGAAGAATGTAACATAGGCAGTGAACAAAAGCCAAAAATGAATAAACTGTCTAAAACATTGCCAGCTCCCATCAAACTGATATATATCGAGTTGTTTAAGGAATTTTCTGATGTATTTGCATGGAGTTATGAGGATCTAAAATCCTATGACACAGATATAATTCAGCATAAGATACCCCTCAAAAAAAACAAGAAGCCCTTATATAGACACAAATTTCACAGAATAAACCCTATTCAATTACCCCTGGTTGAGAAAGAAATTAAAAAAATGTTTGATGCTGGGATTACAGTCCCTGTTAGATATTCAGATTGGGTGTCTAATCTTATGTCAGTTAGGAAAAAGACAAGAGAAATAAGGCTTTGTATTGATTTTAGGCAGGGAAAATTTTAAGGATGGATGTTTATATTAAAGTTTAAAAACTTGGTGAATCTTAGTAGTCCCCAATATGTGAATTGTACAATTTTTATGTTATTTTTGTAAAAAATTTTAGTTTTGTAATCATTTTATATTAGTATATATAAATTTTTGGCGATTTTTAGGGTAAAATATTTTTATACATAAACTTTGGGCGAATCAATTTAAAAAAAAAATGGGAATTGGCAAATATTTTTTTTGGAAAAAGCATGGAAAATTAGCCCACCTGCGAATATTAGCCCCTAAAATTTTCCATGATTTTAGGAACTTAAACAGAGCGTCATTAAAGGAAAACTACCCTTTACCCAAGATGGATCACATTTTACAAAAGGTAGTTGGTTCTAAAAGGATTTTTTTGTTAGGTGGCTTCTCAGGTTACAATCAAATTATGGTACATCCTAATAATCAAATCAAAACAGCCTTTACTACACTATGGGGTACTTTCATGTATGTGAAAATTCCCTTTGGTTTAATGAATGTTGGTGCCACATTTCAGAGGGCCATGGATATTGCATTCTCAGAAGAATTAGGCTTCTTCATCATTATTTACCTTGATGAATTCACTGTTTTTTCCAAAACAGATGAAGAACACCTAGAACACTTGAGAAAAGTCTTTGAGAAATGAAAAAAATATGGCCTATCTTTAAATCCAAGGAAAACAATGTTTGGTCTCTAAGAAGGGAAACTACTTGGACACATCATATCAGAAGAGGGGATAAAGATAGAACCAAAGAGGATTGATGGTATATTGCAAATCAACCATCCTAGAAACATCAAGGAACTTCAATCTTTCATTGGAAATATTAATTTCTTGAGAAGGTTCATACCCAATCTACCTGAACTCCTTAGAAACATAACAAACATACTGAAAAAGGAACAAGGAGTTAAATGGACCTTAGAAGCAAAGAAATAATTTGAACTGGTAAAACAAGCATTAACCAAAACACCAATTCTCATTAGCCCTGATTTTATAAAGGATTTTTTCATTTTTTCATTTGCATCAGAACACACAGTGGCTGCTGTCCTATTACAGAAAAACTTGAAGAGACAAGAGCAGCCAATTTCATTCTTTAGTAAGGCATTAAGAGATGCTCCTCTAAAGTACAATATCATGGAAAAGCAAGCCTTTTCCTTAGTCAAAGCCTTAAAAGACTTCAGAGTTTACATTTTACATTCCCACATAATTTCATTTGTACCAAATTCATTTGTAAAAGACATTTTAACCCAAGATCCAGATGGCAAAAGAGGAAAGTGGATTGCTGTGATACTTGAATATGATTTAGAAATCAAGCCCACTAAGCTCATAAAAGGCCAACGAATAGCAAGATTAATGGTTGAGTCTAATTTTGAAGCTCTTGATATAAACATGTTAGAGGCATAAGAGGAATAAGAGGAGTTGTCAACTCCCATTATTGAAGATCATTTTCTGTTTTCATCTTGGTATGGTGATATTTTATATGTTTTGTTCAATTTGAATACACCTCTTGGTTTGTCTAAAACAAAGGCAAGATTTCTAAAGTTTAAAGTTGTTAACTACTGCATTTTGGATAAATGTCTATATTGGAAAAATTCTAGTGGATTATTTCTTAAATGTTTTCCTGAGAATGATGCAGATAAGATCAAGCATGAATTACATGAAGGAGAATGTGGGGGCCACCTCTACTAGAAGACAACTACCAATAAAATCCTTAGAGATGGTTACTATTGGCCCACCCTCTTTCAAGATGTGCATAAAATGATTATTGCCTGTCACAAATGCCAACTCTTTGAAGGCAAAAGAAAACTACTTCCCTTACCCTTGCATCCAATCACTGTTGAAGCCCATTTTCAATAGTGGGGTCTAGAATTCATTGGGGAAATCCATCTAGCCTCATCTACCCAACATAGATGGATCCTTACTGCAACAGACTACTTTATCAAATGGATAGAAGCCATCCCTTCTAGGCAAGCCACTGGCTCTGTCATCATAAAATTCCTTGAAAATCATATCCTATCTAGATTTGGCTATCCTAGGAAGATTATCACTGATAATGCTGCTGCATTTGGATCGAAAAAGATGGTTGAATTCTATCACAAGTATCAGATTACATTGGGTCATTTTATTGCTTATTACCCTCAAGGTAATGGGTTGGCAGAATCCTCAAATAAAAGTTTGGTAAATATAATCAAGAAGTTTCTAGAAGATAATAATAAATCATGGCACACAAAGCTATCACATGCATTATGGGTTGACAGATTAACACTTAAGAAGTTAATTGGGATGTCACCCTACCAGCTAGTTTATGGAGTAGATGCAATTTTTCCAACCAGTCTAGGAGTGCCCGTCATGAAGCTGATCCAAGAAGTACAAGCTGAGGATAATGATATGACAAGAATAATTAATTAGACCATACGTCTTCAACAAACCAGAGATGAAGTTTACAACAGAGCATTGCATAAGCAAGAAAACATCAATAAGTTGTTTGATAAAAGAACAAAGGCCAATGATTTCATCATTAGTGACAAAGTTTTGAAGTGGGATTCCAGGAGAGAAGATAAGGGAAAACATGGGAAATTTGATAACTTATGGATGGGCCCTTATCTCATTCATTCTATTGCTGGTAACAATGTTTATTTGGAGGTCATGTCAATGGCAGGATGCTCAAACATTATTTTTCTTAACTGTACCAGTTTGAAGCTTTTTATTTTTCCCTCATTGTAAATATCATATCCATCATTGCATTCAAAGTCAGAAAAAAAAAATACAAAAAAAATAAAAATAGAAACAGGGTAGAATGAAAATTAGAAAGGTACAGCCCCATACCAAAAAGAGAAACAAAGTATGAAAGTGTGCAAACTCAAATGCCACTCCTAAAACACACTTCTAGTTAGTCATATAGCCTAATCATGACTAATTATCTTTTCAATTTACTGCTAAAAGGTCAGTGAATTAGATTTGCCAAACAACTCAATCTTGGCTTATCAGTAAGGTAGATTAGGATAGAAAAACAAAGGTTCAAACAAGCTCAAATATTGAACCTATGAGATTGATGAAGAACTGGTTCTAAAAATCTCAAAACTTGAACCAAAAAAGAAAGAGAAGACAACTCAAACAAAATCAAATCCAGAGCTGTAGAATAATGAAGGATATTTTTGATTTCCAGATCTTAAGCCTTCACAATTTTGTTTTAAATTTTTCTGCAAATTTTAGTCTATGTGCAACTTGTTTTTATTCCATAGATCAACAACAAGTCAGACTGCTTAATCCTGGCTTGGCTGCTTTTAAATTTCTTGTTTTAGAATTTAGAGAATAAAGATCTGTCATATAGTCTAATCCTAACAGATAATAGTTAGGTAGTGAATTTATGAGTTCAAATTTTTAATCTGAACTCATGGATAAATAATAGTAGGAATAGATTAGTTTCCTGTGTTCAAAAGAATAAAATGTTGATGAAAAGGTTTGCAAGTCCAAATGCACCTTCTGAAGAAAAAATGTTAGGAAATAGGTTTTGTAGGTAGTTATTTGGGAAATAATTTTCTGCTGATATATCAAGTTCTAATCATCCTTGTTAAAAATATTATCAAAGTGAAAGGCACTAATCATCATCTAGAGATAAGATTGTCTGAAGTTCTTGACACCTTCAAGAAGATGCCATCCCCATGTGGAGCCACTGTTAGCCACCTATAAAAAATTTTCCATATCAAATGGTGGCTAAATATTTTTAGCCTTCAAGAAACAATTTCATGACCAAATTGTGAGTTCTTAAAGTCTTATGATGATAATTATCCTTTGTGATAATCTTCACTGTTGTTTCCCTTTTAATCCTAAAGAACCTTGTTGTTCACCAAGAGAAAAACTGCTTATAAAACCCCATTTTTCACCATTTATCCCTTCATCTCACTCCCACAAAAATTCCATTTTCATCCTTATTTCCTTCATAAAATCCCTCCTTAAGCTTTCATCTAACCTTCAAAATCATAAAAAACCACTTAAAACCTTATATTTCCCCTTTATTTGGTTTTAATTTCCCGTCTTTCATCTATTAGAACCCCCATTTTTGGCTTAAAAACTACTGTTTTTGACCTGAAAAAATTCATTTTTCTGCACTGTAAGGTCTTAGGCCCTTGAGGGCTTATATCATTTAGCACCTTTTCCTCACATGACCCGAAGCCCTGTAATCGGGTGCTTAAAGGCTTAAAACCCTTTCCCAAACCCTACTTTCCCTTCTATTTTTCATTCCCGATGTATAATTTTGAAAACAAATGTGGATCGTTGATCTGCACAGATCAACGACCATCAGGTTATCCACTCTCTTCCCATCCATCATGCCTTTACCTTTTCCCCGTTCAAACTCCACCCCGATATTAAATCGTAATCGTCTGATCATCTAATCCGACGATCGGGACGTAACGCGATGAGCTGAGACCCGTTCACTATGTGACAAGGCACTGACGCAATCATCATGGACCCCACATACATCCCCCGCACAACTCTTCATCCATCGTGTTCAACCTGGACCATTAGATATGCTACCCCTCATCCGACGACCAAAACTGCATATCGCGTAATTTTTGCGCCCAAGGGTTAACATTTCAAAATTCCGTGATATGGGCGGTTTTTAAAATCCATGTGTCACGCAATGAATGGAGTCACATTTTTTCGACCAAAATCGTAAACTGCCCGAACTCTGCATGAAAACCATTAATGGTTTTTCAAAACTACTGCCTTCCTCAAACGAACATTTTCGCATTTTTAATCTTGGCCATCGATCTCTAAGATCGAAAAACTCTCATTATATCATGACCCCAAGTCATTTGCCTACATCTATTCTCCAAGCGATTCCATCGAGCGATCTTCGCCATTGATTATCCTAATCTAACAGTTCATGTTCGCTGTCGCACCCAAACTCAATTTTCACCTGGTTAGATTTTCTACTAGGTTTTTCCTCCCTTTTCCCGTTGCACCCACGTTCTTCCTCACTGCTCCTCCACCCTCACAAACCTCTGAAGCAGTTTAACCAAATTCCGCAGCATTTTATAATGAGTTTGTGTGTTTTGAAGGGTTTTTATGGTGGTTGATGTGTGTTTTTCCACAGTCACATACTAGTGACAAAGGGGCTCGGAGTGACAATTTTTTGCCTTAATCCAATGAATAAAAGGATCTACAGGGTATGGAATCCAAGTTTAAAACATTTGGATCAAGATCTAGGGTTTAGCAGAAGCCCTCCAGTAGTAGAAAGCCACCTGCGTAAACAAGCCAAACAAAGTGTATCAGTGAAGAAATTACCAGTAAAGGGATTAATGCCTAAGCCTGAAAGTTATATTTTTAATCCTCAGGTTTAAAGAAACAAAGACAATATCAGAGAATGAAGACTCGAAGCAAAGATTATGGCTTAATCAAGCCTAAACACAACTCAAAAGAAAATTAAAGGTGTTTTAAGATAAAACATAAATAATTATCAGTAAAGAGGCCTCCACTGCCACATCAGAGGCCAAAATATCCTCTTCAGCTACCAAAGTGCCACCTACAACCTCAATAAATCAAAAGAAGGCATAGTTATTTCCAAGTCAGTGATATTTTTTCCTAGAGACAGCCAAAGTTATTGCCAACCTGCCTAAAGAGTTTTTAAAGTAAACAAAAAATGCCAAGTAACTAAATACTTAATGAAAACCAATTAATACAGATAAATATCAGAAAACTTCTCTATTAAACCCCTCAAAAACAGAGAAGCATTAAAAACTTGTATTAATTAAACCAGAGATCTTATTTTTCATCCCACCTGCTCTTTCTTCTATAAATACTTCTGAAGAAGATGAGATGTTGTTGGTCTCTGGATATCTATTGCATGTAAATAGTTTTTTGAAGATGCTAAAGCCCTGTTAGTAATCAAAGATACATCAACTGAGATGAGAAGTTTGAAACTATAGAAACCTACTGGACTTGATGATTGTAACTGGTTTGAACATCAAATATAAATAGCTGATTTATGGGATCCTGATCTATGTCAATGGTGATGTGTTTCTCACTGTAATTGTTATTTTTCTTTATGTTTCCATTCTGTCCACTTTTCTTTGATAAAGAACAACAAATATAGAGCTAGGATTTACTCTTAAAAGTACCCTACTCTCACTGATAAGCTTTATCTTTATGTTTTCCTCTATGTATTTAATAATGACTTAATTTAAGTGTAAACATTATCAAGGAATGTTGGTTAGTCCATGTCTTGAAGTGCTAAACTTGAAAGGAAGTTCTTGAATGATATTTTCATTACATGCTAAGTAGAGCTGAGCTAGAGAAGTTTATGGTTAGCCCTTTCCTCTAGTTTATCTCCAACAGTTGCTTTGAAGAGTTCCCTTAAGAGTATGTTAAAAGCAGGCTAGTTTCAAAGTACTTACCTGATCTTAGACTACTTTTTATGTTTATCATGGATGTTTTCCTTTTGAATACGCTAAAAGCAGGCTAAGTTAAAATTCTTTACTTGATATTAATCTATTCTAAATGTTTTAAATGTTTTATATTGAAAGTACATCAAAAGAAGGCTAGTTTAAAAGTACTTACCTGATCTTAGATTACTTTTGTGTCTTTTCTTAAGTGCATACCAAAAGCAGGATAGTTTCAAAGTACTTACTTGATCCTAGGTTGCTCTTTGTTTCTTCATCTGTTTGATTTTCCTCACTCCATTTTTTATTGTTCCATTCCATAAAATCAACTTAAAGAGATCCTTTGACATACATGACTTTCCCCATGGACCACTCTTGAACCTTGATGTTTCAATTAAATCCTCTTATGACTCCATAGCCCAATGGATTAAAGTTGTTTCTTGCCTATCTTATTAGCCGAACCATTCTTCTATCTATTAACACCTTCACCCTTCATATAGGCTTCCTTCACCTTCATCATATCCTTGCCCAACCAAAACCAAAAAAAACCCTTGTTCTTAATAACTAGCTTAATATCATACCAAAACCTTAAAAGATAAATCAATCTTTGCACTTATAGAGAGATCCCTCTCTCAATTCAGGAGGGCTAGATCCTAGAATCCGAAAATGGTTTTTGATGTAGTCTCTGCAGCGTTTAGTCTTGTCACTCTTCTAAATTACAGAGACCTAACACTAGAAACTAGCAATACAGATGTCGAAGTTGCGGGTACGAAATTCCTACCTTATGCCATTTCGAAGACCCCATTTTTGTATCCCCCACCCAATTTTTTGTCGAAACAAGTCATGGAGACTATGACATTGCCAAATATGGCTTTCAAAATACCAATGTGGTATTTTGTCCCTCCTTCATGCTAAGAAGACCAGGCATTACCTCTATAGGTATGACCCTTATTCTCCCCCAAGAGGTTGTAGCAGTTAAAGAAGCACCTGTAGTGACCCAAGCTGGCACTACCAAGAGGAATAACAAAAAAGGAAGAAAGGTAGAAACTCCCAAGTTAACTAGGGCATTACAAGCTTGTGCATTGTGCGATATCTTAGGCCATCCTACTAATATTTTCTCGGAATTAGAAAAATTAAAACCTCTTATACATACTGAAAGAAATGTCTCAACCTCAGATAACTGTAAAAAGGAACAGGTCACAAACAACCAATGGAAAAAATTACGCACCAATCATGTGTGTGCCATATGCGACCATTATGGTCATTACACCCACCACTTCCTAGATATTCCTCGATATAGGGATGCATTGCAAGCCCTAGATAATTCCAATATTGAGGACCCCTCTGTCGAATCCATACAAATGGAAGAACACGGGTCCAAAACCATATTGTATGTACAACAATAGCCTACATCTTGCTCATAATTAGCCAACCCAATGACCCAAAGGAGACAAACGAAGGCCACACCCCATGTCCTAGTTTGTGCATTGTGCGATGAGCCTGATCACTTGATCGTACAATGCCTAGAATTAAGGGCATTCAACCATTGGTACCCAATCGCACATGTTTCCCAAAGCAGCTTATCTCAGCACAAATGACACATATGTCATATCTATCGAAGAAACCACCACATGCGTCGTTTTCCCCACATTAACCGTCTCTAATCTATGCTGGATTTCATGCGACACTTCATCGATAAAAACTCTGACTTAGCCAACTCAGAAGAAGATTCTACAACCAGAACTACAACTCAAGGGACTCAAGCAAGGAGGACCATATTGTATATATCAGGAGAGATATGGTCACCTGAAAGACTAGCTCTCCCCATAACCATCCTTAGCCTCAAGTCCAACTCTTTGCACTCTCTGACAAACGTGATCATTTCATCGCCAACTGTGCAGCTCTAGAGTTTTTTCAAATATGGAACACGATCAACCCGTCGTACTTCAGACCTAAATGACCTGACCAATATTCTTGCCAGGTGTTTCAAGAAACCCACCAAATTCATCATTTTCCCTACATTCCCCATTTCCATTTGGCATTAGATTCTCTATGCTAGGCCATAGCCAATATTGTCGACTTGGACATATCAGATACGGAGTTTGCAGAAAGTTCCACAACTCAAGAGAATGAAGGGACTAGGTCCATCCTCTTCGTATATGGGGAAAATAAATCAACAAGAGGGGAAAATTACCACCCCAAACCACCCTCAACATCTAATTTGAGCCCGCATACTGTGTGACTAACGTGATCATTTTATCACTTAGTGACCATATTTAGAATCATTTCAAAAATGGTACTTAATCACTCCAGTGGTCCAAAGGGATTGGAAAATGAAAGAGCGTTAATCTTGTATTATTTTCCAAGTTAACCATCATGCTTGGCATTGTCCCTACATCCCCTGATTTCGACTTATGTTAGAAATCATGTGCTCATTCATCACCAATATCTAGACGTAGTCAGTTTTGAGTTACCAAAACATAGGTAGTCATGAGAAATGACGCCTTCTCCCCATTTTCACCAACCACCTAGAAACGTGAAGGCGATCCCTCACCCTAGCAAGGTAAGAAACCAACCAAGAATCTCATGTTCCCTATGTGATAAAAATGACCACATGGTCAATCAATTTTCAGAGCTCAATAATTTCACCAAAATTATTTGCATGGCCCCACCCATTTCTTACATTCATCTCTCTAATCAAGAGAATATCACATAATACTATTGTCACATATGCTCGCAATTTCACCATACAATGAGTTTTCAATACCTGTCAAGGTTAAGAGTGGCCATAGTAGCATTAAGTCATGGCTCCCCAAAGAATCCAGACCATCCAAGACCAAATTCTCGAAGATGGCAGAAGTGCAAAAATGCACCAATTCACAACCATCCCCAAGCATCAACATATTGCATAGAGAGTAGTACTGGATCTCGCACCATATACTCGTTAAGTACCTAATTAGTTCCATCATTAGGTAAATTTAAAGGGGTTAATGGTTAGATTTTTTCCTAATTAAATCTCTTTTCTTGCATTTTTATTATATTATGGTCTTATGACGCTAGTGTAGGTGGCGATTGAGGTTTAAAATACTTCGAGTACCTAACATAATATTAAATTCACGAAAATCATGAATATATGCCATTTTTGTGAATATTTTTTCATAAAGACTTGGAGTATACAACAAGGAGAGATTCTATGGGGTTTTCCACCCTTCTTAACTCCCAAAGGTAGCCAAAGGATCCTCGACATTTCCTCCAACAACTCGAAATCAAAGGCATCTAAGAAAACTTAACACCAATTCCACTCAAGCCATACTTCACTTGGAGTCAAGTGGACTCATCACCTATTTTATAAGGAGCTGTTGGTAGCTACCCTTTAGGTTAAATAGAGCTGAACAAGAGCTCATTAGGATTCAGATTTTGGAGAAAGCCATTAGGCTCTTTGCTATTGTAATTAGTTTTCATGACTTTCATGGATGTAATGAGAATATCTTTTTGAAATGAACTAAGTATTCAAACTTTTCCTTAATTATCTAGTTCCAGAGAGCTAGGCTTGTGGGTTAGGGCCCAATCCATGTGCCTCAGCCTCTCTTGCGTAATCATTCTTTCCTTTCATGTCATTCAGCTATTTTTTCTTATGAATAGTTAGCTAGTTTGTTGGTATTTTCATTTACCTTTTTAGTTTGATTCCATTTGTATTTGTTTGTATATGTAGTCTTCTTATATGAGTGGTAGAATAGGTGATAAACTCCATAAAGTTGTGAGTCAAACCTCCCCCTCTCACCTCTGTCCCTAGAGCTTGAGGAGGGTAGACCTTCCCCACAGATGAAAAATCATTTTTAGTCTATGATTTCTTGGAATATATGAGATTAGTTGTTGTAATTCCATGAACATATTTAGTATGATGTGGTAGATATTTTTTCTAAGATTAGGATAGATTTTATTTACAAATTCAAGCCATCTTTTCACCTGTCTTTACCATGAATTTGTCCATATTTATTGCATGAATGGGTAGTTTTATTGAAGGTACATTTAGCAAAACCAAGGAGAAGTTCACTAGCACCTCCAGCTTCATCTCTTGTTTTCGTTCAACCCTCTATTCATCAAAATCACTGTCAGACTTGTTTTTAGTTTTTTCATCCCAACACCCTGAGAAAACCCTAGGGGTGCAAGAAAAGCATCCCAAGATGCTCTGAGATTTTCCAAGGGGTGGGCCACCTCCTAATAATCCTTATCCACCCTCACACCACCTTGCTTACCCTTTTTTCATCACTTTTTGGCCTTGGATTACTGTTGGCTTGTTTCTTGTAGCAATTCAGGACTTGCCTGTAACACTACAAGAAACCTATAGCAGCTCTTCTAAAAGAAAATCTGCACCCCTCCTTAAGCCAAAAAAAAAATATGGCCACCTTCTAAACCTACAAGAACCACTCATATGCCTTCATCCTTGCTCCCATGTGTTCAAACCTTCCATCAGCCACCTTAGAACTTTCTTCTCCTGGTTGTAGAACAACACATTTTAATGCATAGTTAGGTCATGAATTAAAACATGATAGATAGAGCATAGAATAAGTAGAGTTTTTTTAGCCATTTTTCCTAGCTAAGTGTGATTATAATAGTTTCCTTTCTGTCATTACAATTCAGCAATTTACTTCATGCAAGGTACCTAGGTTGCTTTACAATTCTTATCATAGTATAATAAGTAGATTTCCTTCTTTGCAGAATAGTAAGATGTACTTGGTTACTATGTTATAATTATGTACTTGCTGATAGTACCATGGATTTGAATGATTGGTAGCCCTAGGCCTAATTCTAGAAGTGTGACAGACTTCACCTAGAAACCCTAGAAGTAGCACCCTTTCATAGATCTCAGAAGAGGATGACATGAGTAGAATTCATTTTTTGTGTATATAGCACTGCCACCTCAAAGTTTGTATGAACCCTAGGTTGATAAAGTAAAGTAGGGAAGCCCCTAGGAGTCACATCATTCTTGGTGCAATACCAGGTGAAATATCCAAAAATTGGGAAAATCTACAAATGTTAGGAATATCTTATAATATTCCCACATCAGAGACCCAACAGTATGAAAATACAATAATGGAGTAGCAGTGACACTCAACTCATAGAAACGTGAGAAAGGTCCATAGCCATCTTATTAAGTAATAGCAACAACAAATGAATACAAGATCTTGAGGAAAATGTTACTCAAGATAGGCAATGCTCAGCCTCAAGAGATATGTACATAAATCATGATAAAACACTGGTACACAAGTGTGCCCAAGCTATGACTCTAGTTTTATAAGAGGAACTGCATACTAACATATGTCAAATACATGGATATACAAATATATGGCCCATACAAAATTGGGAGTGAAGATCTTAGCTCCCAAAGACTACCTCAAGTCAATCCTGTAAGGATTGGATTCATTATACAAAATCTGCAAAATGCCAGAGTTGCTGGGTAGCGGCAGCAACTCAAGAACTAGAAATGAGTGGAGAAGGCTGAAGATGTTGCATTTGATGTAAATACCTCCTCCAATGGATCTTTCTAGTGAAAGGCTGATCCTATCACTGAATATCTCACCCCCCAAACATATCTACAAAGCCCCACAGCAATTGCTCACTAGAAATAATGCAGTCACTGAAGAAAATGGTGTTGTAGGGGCAAGGGAATGAGTTGGCCCAATGCCAAGATTTTAAATAAGCTCTAAAACCTTCCTCACTAGCTTCCCAAAGGAATTGAGACTCCCTCCTCTGACAATCAACTCCGGAAATGGTGTTGAGGTCCTCCACTGCAACACCATACAACACAACGTTATACTTGAGCAGAAATAATGTTGTAGGAGGAGGAGGTGGCTTGGCCTTGAGCCTGAATGTGGAGAATGAAGTACAGGATCCTTCAAGAGGCATCTCTTGGAAGGAGAAGGATTCCCAAGCAGGAGATCCTTGTGCTAAGTAGCACTGCAACTCAGCTAAACAACTGGAGATTGCACAAAGTCTGAATAGACCATAAAATCAATAATACATGACATGAAAAACAATGGCTGCCTTGCCCTCATTTTAAAAAAGTGAAAGCCCTCTCTCCATGGGTCCCACTCTTTAGGGTTTCCTCCACCAAATAACCCTTTTCCCATTCACACTGCGCTGTTTATCAAATTGTTTTCCTCCTCCTCTCCCAGCGCTGTTGACTTGGTCAAACTTGACCTTGTCTTCATGCAAATGTCCCTTTTCACACATAGGGGTGTGAAATCCAGTTCTTATGACTATCCCTTTCACATTTGAGGGATTTTATTCTTGTTTTACTAAGCATGGGCTTCCTTATCCATTTATTTAGTTGCTAGGTGATGAAAAAAAATAATAATATTCCATTTAGCTGTGTGCTAAAATGGGAATATTATAGTCATCCCCTCCCAAATGTTGCTTGTCCTCAAGAAACTGCAAGGATAGAACTGGAAAGCCTCCTCCCAAGGCATGGAGTCTAAAATTTGTTGAGGAACATCTTCCTCATGTGGATCCTCCATCCCCCAAGCAATAATCCATGCAAAATGAGTTACCTCCCATCATGGCAACTCCTGAAAATCCTCTTCCACCTTTGGCTCCGACAATGTAGGTGGGCTGAAAATTTGATCTTGGTAGACAAAATAGCCTATCCCATGCTGTCCTCTTCTCCACTTAGGATAAGTGTAGAGTGTATGTTGATCCTGGGCTGCAATGATATTGCCCTCAAGTGGCAAGATGAAGATTAGACCTCTAAGGATCTATCCTCCAACGTTATGAAACATGTTGGCCCAAAACATCTCATATGTGATGAGTTCGAGGTCGTCATCATCATATGGAATCACATTCATCATATGGATCACCTGATAAAGACAAAAATGTGCTACTGTGGTGGCCATACCATCTCCCATGCTCCCTTTAGAACATGTAGTGCAAAGAATGTGGGATTTCTCTCCCTCCAAGGACACATTCACCCAATGTGTCTCTCCCCCAATCATGCTTTGAAGAAAAGTAATAGCAATATCCACCAAGGGAACCGTAAGAAGAATCATGCTGGCTGCCATGTGAAGTAAGGGAGAAGGAAAATGGTCCCTCAAATGTAGCCAACGCAGTTTGACTCTCAACTGCCATAGAAAATGAAATGATGCGTAGCCTCCCCACCATTTGCTTGCTACCCCAATCTCCTCACAAATATGGAGAAAGTGAATGATGTAATGTAAAATTTCAGTATGTTCTCCATAATAAATCTCCTCCACATATCCTCTTAGGGAGTGATCATCCATAATGGCCTTATGTAGACCATAAAATCTAGAAGGAAGAATATTCCTCCTTTGAGCAAATCCCTTCACATATATGGTGAAGAGAAGCATACATATAGACAAATTACTATGCAAATCAACAATACTCTTACCATATGTTTTGCTCCTATAAATGGAGTGGCTCATAGATGAGTCTCCCCTCCTCCTCAAATGGAAAAGAGTTGGATGTGCTAACTCCTCCATCTTCTCATGATCCATGAAGTGCCTCCTCAAGTTTTTCAAGTGGCTCCTCCCACAAGAAGGGAAAAAATGTAATGTGGCAATCATGGTTTGCCCATGGTTCCTCCTGAAATGTACAACATGTAAAGTGGGAAGGATCATGCTCCCAATGGGCATCTCCAATTCATATCCCACTCTCCAGAAAAAGCTCCTTATAAACATAAAAATATCAGCCATACATGGAAGAAAAAACCAATAGAAACAAGTTGTCATATGACAACCGGAAAGTGGATCAAGGTTCCTCACATGGAACCAGTGCAATGCACCCTTTGCCTGCATCAAATCAAACAATAACAAGTGTTCTTCCAGCCACTTGTTTGCTACCACAATCATTTTACAAGATAGAAATATGAAAGTACAATTTGGTGCTAATGGTGCACACCAAGAATCATGTGGCTTTCCCCACAAACTACCAGATAAATAACCAGTCTCAGTGCCACAAGTGGCTCTAAGTACATCATCATATAATATGCAAGAAGGGACAATCCTTCTTGGTACAACATGCTTCTCATATAAATAAAAGAAGTACAAAACATAAAGTGAAATTGTACATCCTCCATCATGTACTTGAGACCTTGAGCTGAAATGGCTCAACCGGAAATTCTCCCTCACCTCCAAAGAGTAGGGAAGTGGCTGTGACCCCCTATCTATCACCATCCGGGCTATGTATCTCTCCATATGCTGAAATATGTCATGTTGGATGCCCCCCCAAGTGAACTCCTCTGCCAAAGAAAGATATGCATAATAATGCATGGAAAGGAATTCCTCATGTGTTGCATGATGTAGCTTCTCCTTGAGCTTAGAAGCTCCATTCAAGAAGACTCTGGCATAAGAATAGATGACCAGATCATCCACCATATACTCATCATCTCTATCTGGGTCATCAAGTATCATACATGCACTTAGATCCTTGGAGTACTCTACCAAGAGTTTAGATCTCCAATAAGGATCAATCCTCCTAAGAGACAGCGCTTGTGATCTATCATGTGAAGCTCTACTCATGCTGCTGCCTGCTACTTTTACATCCCTCATGAAAAATTTCTCCTCCAAACCCTTCACCTCCCCAAAATCCAAGAGCGGTGAATCCAAAGACAATATGTCTTCCATCAATGCTAGATTTGGTGGCCTCCACGGTGGAATGCCCCCATGTAGTGAGACATCACTGTCAAGAGGGGACTGTACATATGGTTGTGAACCTTGCCCTTGCCTTCACAGCGCAATGTAGTCTACCTCCTTTTTGCATTAGCTCTCTAAAATAGAGAATGGTGTGTGCCTCTCATCACAGGATGCTGCTCTTTCTCCCTACCTTCTCCTTCCAATTGTAATGCTGCATAATCATGCTGCTCACTGATTGTGCTTGGACCTCCATGTATGGGATCCTGGGGAACTTCCTGCAAGGATGAAAGAATCCCTCTTCTTGGAGTAAGAGCTCCTTCTTCCTCTGCATGAGGTGCTATATCAACTTTAGAAATGACAGTGATGTTGCCCTCATCCTCCTCAACATGAATGGGAAACCCTCCAATGATTGGATCCTCTTTTGGGAAATGGATCTCTTTGCCTCCTTGTGCCAAAATACAAGATGAAGGTCTTTCCTCCAACAAATTATAATTCAAGATATCAATATCCTTTATGGTTCTTTGAAGTGATTTTGAGTCTATGGTTTCATCCATCACATGCAAGGGTTTTGTTTGTTTAGATGTGTTTGTTTCCTCCACATGTGTTTCAGAATTATTCCTACCAAATATTTCCATCAAAGTTTTAATGAACCTTGCATAGGAAGAAGTATTTACATTCTTTAAAGTAAAGGACTCAAATAACCACCATGCATAGACCTTACCTCCAAAGTGCAACGCTGCTATTTTGATGGCTTCATCTTCGGAAATCTGATGCTTCTTCAAAAAGGTGTCTAGCTCTTCCACCCAAGCCTTGGCTGAACATTTAGGGGAACCATCAAATATAGATAGAAGAAATATATCCATATTATGCTGCCTTCTCCTCCTCGCCTTGACCTTGCAAAACTCCGGGAAAGTGATATGAACTCTAAACTTCTGAGTTTGAGATTCATATTCATGCAAGAAACCACTAAGAGTTCCCCTCTTAGATATTCCTTCTTCCTCCCTCTCTCTCATGGAAAAACTGGACATGAGACTGTGCTGTACATCATAGGGTGTGGCTGCATGCTCAGACTCCCCATAAGAAAATCTAGAGTTTGACTCAGTTTCAAACCCTCTTGGAGATCCTATACATATCTCCTGCCGTATCTTCTTGAAATCTTCATGAATTCTCTGTATAGATCTTGGAAAAAGCTTTGTAACCTTATCTTCCCTTTTCTCTCCACATAATGGAGTCTTCATATTTTCTTTTCTTAATAGAATCATGGCTGAGATCCACATGCTGAGCCAAAATTATGCTTTGATACCACTGTAATATCCCAAAATCGGGAAAATCTACAATGTTAGGAATATCTTATAATATTCCCACATCGGAGACCCAACAATATGGAAATACAATAATGGAGTAGAAGTGACACTCAACTCATATAAATGTGAGAAATGTCCATAGCCATCTTATTAAGTCATAGCAACAACAAATGAATACAAGATCTTGAGGAAAATGTTACTCAAGATAGGCAATGCTCAGCCTCAAGAGACAAGTACATAAATCATGATAAAACACTGCTACAAAAGTGTGCCCAAGCTATGAATGTGCAGTTTTATAAGAGGACCTACATACTAACATATGTAAAATACATGGATATACAAATATATGGCCCATACAACATTGGGAGTGAAGATCTTAGCTCCCAAAGACTACCTCAAGGCAATCCTGGAAGGATTGGCTTCAATATACAAAATCTGCAAAATGTCGAAGTTGCTGGGTAGCAGCAACAACTCAAGAACTAGAAATGAGTGGAGAAGGCTGAAGATGCTACATCTGATGTAAATACCTCATCCAATGGATCTTTCTAGTGAAAGGCTGATCCTATCACTGAAGATCTCACCCTCTAAACATATCTGCAAAGCCCCACAACAATTACTCACTAGAAATAACGCAGTCATTGAAGCAAACAGCACTGTAGGGGCAAGGGAATGAGTTGGCCCAATGCCAAGATCTGCAATAAGCTCTGAAAAATTCCTTACTAGCTTCCAAAAGGAATGGAGACTCCCTCCTCTGAAAAACAACTCCGGAAATGGTGTTGAGGTCCTCCACTGCAACACCCTACAACACAATGTTATACTTGAGAAGAAATAATGTTGTAGCTGGAGGAGGTGGCTTGGCCTTGAGCCTGAATGTGGAGAATGAAGTATAGGATCCTTCAAGAGGCCTCTATTGGAAGGAGAAGGATTCCTAAGAAGGAGATCCTTTTGCTAAGCAACACTGCAACTCAGCTAAACAGCTGGAGATTGCACAAAGTTTGAATAGACCATAAAATCAATAATACGTGACATGAGAAACAATGGCTGCCTTGCCCTCCTTTTAAACGAGTGAAAGCCCTCTCTCCATGGGTCCCACTCTTTATGGTTTCCTCCACCAAACAACCCTCTTCCCATTCACACTATGCTGTCTATCAAAGTGTTTTCCGCCTCCTCTCCCAGCACTGTTGACTTGGTCAAACTTGACCTTGTCTTCATGCAAATGTCCCTTTTCACACATAGGGGTGTGAAATCTAGTTCTTATGACTATCCATTTTCACATTTGAGGGATTTTGTTCTTGTTTTACTAAGCACGGGCTTCCTTACCCATTTATTTAGCTGCTAGGTGATGAAAACAAAATTTTAATATTCCATTTAGCTGTGTGCTAAAATGGGAATATTACACATTCCTTAATAGGTGGAAAATTAAAAACATCCCTTTTCAGATTTTATCTAAGTATGAAAGCATTAGGAGGGCACCAGGGGAAAGTGTTCAACACTATTTCACTAGATTTAACAGTGTATACAATGCAATTCCTGTCAACATTAAACCACCACAAGGTTTGGCCTTAATTAAATTACCAGATGGCTTTGAGGCAGACATGTATTACCAGCTTAGAAAAATAAATTCATCAACATTAGAATAAATGCAAAGGGATGCAATGAGTGTAGAAGAAAATCGATTAGCAAAGAGGGCTAGAATTAGTACTGAATGGAGAGTGACCATGAAAGAAGAACCCTCAACTTCTTCTGTTGATGCCAAAATTGATTCATTAGTTAGAGCAATAGAAATAATGATGGAAAGGATTAATATAAATGAAAGGGCTGCTCCTCGAGAAAATCACCCTGCACCTCAAAATCGTACTCAAAATCTTAGAATAAAACCTCCCCCAATCAAATAGAGGGAAAAAAGGGGCCCCAATCAACAAATTAGACCTCCATTTCAGGAGAATTATGCTAATGATGATAGGGAAAGAGTAGAAGAGGTATAAGATAACCAAATCAAGTTGATGGGTATTAATAATGATGAAAATGTTTTTCTTACTCAAGAAGAACAAGAGATTTTTCAACTTTCCCAAACTGAACTTGATTAAGAAGAATCAGATGATTATAAGCATGGATTTGAAAATTCTATTATGGAAGTCCATAGGCAATATAATCTTAAGAGTAAGAAAATATCAGATGCCCCAAACAAAAATAATTCTGAAAATCCTATCAAGAAAAATTTTGATACTGTTTTGAAGAAAACCGTAGAGAATTCAACCAAGAAAATTATTGATAGTTCTAGCAAAAAGACAATAGAAATTCCTACCAAAAAGATAGTTGAGAATACTTCCAAAACTAATCAAAATGATATACCAACCCACAGTCACCAAAAAGAACCTGTATCAAAAGAAATTGTTGACAAATCTGATTGAAGCTGAATGACGATTTTTCAAAGGATTCCGAGGCAAATTCTTGAGGACATTACCATTGCTAATCAAGAAATTACTGTGTGAAAAGAGCATTCTGTGTAGTTATACGGACTGAATGACCTCAAATCTAGACGGGAGCACGACCCGCAGTGGTAAATACTATCAAACCAACCTTGACGGAGGGAGATCTGCCTACAATATTTTTCAGGAACCTGCTACACATGACCCCTCAGCTGTATTGCTACCTCGGATGCACAAAGGTAAGAATTCGCCTGTAATGCCACTCCCTCCTAGACAGTGATATGGCTGCGGATTTGAAACTACCTACCTTCAAGGGGGTAGGAGACGAGGATATGGACCGGTTTTGGTTAGACTCTATCTGGACTGCACATAATGTGGCAAGTGACATGATAAAGAGGGCACAATTGTCATTAGCATTCGAAGACAGAGCTCTGGACTGGTATATTTGGTACATTGCCTAGAATGGGACCGCCTCCATTCAGGATATCAAGGATGCTCTAAAGAAGCAATTTCGGAAGCCGAAATCATATTCCCATCTGGTAGCGAAAGTAAAGGACTTCAAACAAGGTGCGTTTGAGTCAATATGAGAGGTTGATCAATGATTGAAGAAAGAAATTAGGGAAGGAGGGTTTGAGTGCGATGATAGACAACATATGAAGAGGTTCATCGCCATGTTGTTACCTCACCTGCGTACGCCGATGAGTCTTCAGACCTTTGAATCACAGGAGAAATCTGTGGAAATCGCGATGAAATTAGAAGCTGCACCCCGGGAGGATACATTAGCAAGGGTACAACAAATCCAGGAACAACTTGGGGCTATGCATATGGAGATACAAAACCTGCAAAAAGAACGACGAAATGAAATTTGCGCAGATATTTGGTGCATACATTGCAGGGTGTCAAGGCCGCAATTAATGAAAAGAACGGTCTGCAGGATTAAGGGTATGTGCTGCGAATGAGGTCCCTCACCAATTAATAATTTCGGAGGGGGCGCGGATGGTTGGACAGCTTCGCGTCGGGCTATTTATTCACCCTTTCATAGGCTCTGGCTATCGGCATTTTGGTTTTTTGTGGCCATCCATACTCTCTGTAATTCTTGTCTCTCTGCCAAAAGGATGGACCCCAACCCGCCAAAGGAACTGCTAAGAGGACCAGGGGATGCTGAGTGCAGTAATAGGAGTGCACACGGGCTTCCGACAGAAGGGATTATCTGCGAACCATGCCTCGCTGGAGCATTGCGCACGGACCTGCTGTGACTTCTCCGCCGTTTCCGAATGCCGCCCACTAGAAGCAATGTATGTCTACTCCCTCGTGCTGCCATAGTTTGCACTTCCAACCCAATTACTGGGGATGTTCAAGTAGACTTAGCACAGCTATCTAGTATAGAGTTACAAGGAGTATCCTCCAGAGTGTTGCGAGAGGTTCACCGCCATGACCGAAACAGGTGACAGCAGTATGACATGCCTCCAGAAGAACAAGCCTAGTGGATTTCCATGGTCATTGATGCTACGAGTATTATTCAGGAGCATCTGGCATAGGGAATCCAATTGGCTGAAACGGCTACATAGCTATGGATGGCAGTACATCAGTATCCCACACTTCAGCATGTCCAACAGGAATTACAGCAGGCAGAAGATGTTCTGGAGAAATTTCGGGCCTCCAAACCTTCCCCCG
Source organism: Pinus albicaulis (assembly GCA_034641835.2). Classification (NCBI taxonomy): domain Eukaryota; kingdom Viridiplantae; phylum Streptophyta; class Pinopsida; order Pinales; family Pinaceae; genus Pinus; species Pinus albicaulis. The sequence goes on along the minus strand of JAXQQM020070863.1, from coordinate 45,352 downwards.
TCTCCATGCAATGCCTAGCTGCCATGGACAGGATTGAGGACCTTTGCCACTCCAAGAAGGTTTTTCAAAAACGATTGAAGCCCTAGTTTGATACCGCACTCCAGATGGCACACGATGCTCAGTCTGCCATTGCACGTCTCCACCGGCTGTTAGAACGCGTTGCTACGGATATATATGGGCTTGTTTCTCTGGCGCTGGTCAAAATTGCGTAACACGCTGTGGCCTAAAGTCAGGACGTACTCCCTCCACTTGTCCGCAGTCTGGCTACCTTGCGCGTGCAAATAGACGCCACACTAGTGTAGTGACTCGGGACGAGTCACAAGAATTTGTTGGGGGACTGTTGGAACGAGATCTCCTAACAAGCTGCGAAACTTGTCCATTTTGATTATTTTTTATTATATTTAATATAGCGCAGGGGTTTGGGGTGAGTCAAAGCCCTGAACGCATTGTAATGGGTCAAAGGGTAAACTAGGGGTCCGAAAACCATGGGTTTCGAACCATAGGAACGTTGAGGCTAGATTGTTATAAATAGAGATGCATTTTGGATTGTAAGAGATAGGAATTGATGAGCTATTGATGTGATCTATAGTTTAAGCTATCTGTTTGGGTTTTGGGGGAATGGACTCCTGCTGGCTGTGTGCGTCGATCTCCTAGTCCAGCTGTGTGCGGACCCTGTTGTTGTGTGCGTAGGTCGGGAAGGGAATTGTAAGGAAGGGTTGATGAAAGAATGAATGCAAGGGATTATTAGAGATCTGAATCCGTGAGTACTGTTGTATGACCTACTGATAATTAATGTGCTATGTATTTTCTATCTTTCTGCTATGAAATTATGTGTACTGAATGCTTGGATCTAGATCTATTATGCTCTGTTTGAATAATTTTGTGTTGATGTTATGAAAAACATATAATTATAAATATAGTCCATGTGGATGCAAATAAATACATAATTAACCCTGCGAAGAAACAAGGTAATCTAAGTAGAACAAAACCTTGCTTGCCTTACCCTTCCTTTCTCAGGGTGCAGAAACCTGGTTCCAGCACCCACCCATACTACTTCGGGTGAGATTGTGACCTGCGAAAGCAGGTCACTACCGAAAGGGCCAGTAGTATAGGGGTTTTTTGACAAACCTTGCACACCGAACCTGGGTCAGGACCCCTCAAGTAAACACCTGTGGCATTGGAAATATAACTCAGAGGAATACTATAGGACTGAAAATCACATATTGGGGATCCTAAATAACAGAGATACACTAGATTCAATATCTAGCTCCTAGAAGGTAAGAAAAGACTAGATCATGTGTTTTCAAGGGCTGCAATGTTGGGTATGTGTTATATTATTTCCATGACTAGTCACACACGGGGGGGGGGATAGCATTAGCCCCTCCAGTACGTTGCACCGAGCGCAATAGGGGGGCGACAGCTCCCCCTGTTCGGGGTTAGGGGTAGCACCCTGGGAAAAAAAAATTTGGACCCTATTTTTTGGTGGGTGGACCCGCCCATGGTTTTGTGCATGGGTTTGCACATGGTTTTGGGGAATGATGGTTTTTGTCCCTTGGTATTTTGTAGATCTGGTCAAGGTAACTACAGTTATGTTCTAATCCAGGGTTAATGGATTGGGGTTTATGTATGTTTTGGCATGTATATATATATGTTGTAACACTAAAAGGAATATAATGAAAAATCAAGATGATCATCCCGATTTGGGATCCAGAGGAAAATATTTGTGTATTTCTGTTTTATGTTTTATGCTCTCACTATTGTGTGTTTTCTGTTTTTAAGATTTGTTTGCAAATAATTTCTATATAGGGTTAAAACCTACATTTGGTATCATAGTTGTTTTGGCTTCAAGGGGACGCCTTTGTTGCTGAGGGGTTTTTTCTTGGGCCTGTGGTAAACCCTATTCAGTGGGAGATCTGCGGGATCGATTCTTGTGGTGAAAGAAGATGGCAAGTAGTGGAAAGATAGAGATTGAGAAATTTAATGGTCAGAGTTTTGAGTTGTGGAAGCTCAAGATGGAGGATATGTTGGTGGATAAAGACCAGTGGATCGCGGTAGATCCAGGTACTAAACCAATGACAATGTTAGATGAAGACTAGAAAAAGTTGGATCAGAAGGTGAAGAGCACAATACGGTTGTGTGTTTCAAATTTGGTATTGTTGAATGTATCTGGGGAAGCTATGGCAAAGAATTTGTGGGAAAAACTTGGGAATTTGTACCAATCTAAGTCTCTGGTGAATAAATTGTTCCTGCGGAAAAAACTGTATAACCTGAGGATGAAGGATGGAGACTCGGTGACAGAGCATCTGAACGCCTTAAATAATGTGGTAAGTCAGTTGTCATCTATCGATATTAAAATCTCAGATGAAGATAAGTGCATTAGTTTGTTGTGTTCTCTAACAAACTCGTGGGACAGTCTGGTTATTGCAATAGGTAGCAATACAACTACCTTGAATTTTTATGACATTGTCTCAGCCTTACTGTTGGAGGAAATGAGACAGAGAAATATGGAGGGTCAAAATGGAGACACCTTATCTATACGAGGAAGGTCCCAGAATAGAAATAAGAATAAGGTTTTGAGTGGGAGATCTAAATCTAGAGGGATATCTAAATCTCCTGGAAAGTTTGTAAAGATGTGCTGGAAATGCTGTTGGGCACATGCTAAAGGATCAGAGATCAAAGCCTCTGAGAAAGTTGAAAGGATCCACATGCTCCTTCGTGGAGGAAAACCAATTTCTGATGAGTTAGTGGGGATGTGTATTTGGCTTCTTCTTCAAATGCACATGTAGATCATGAGTCATGGTTGATTGACTCGGGTGCATCCTTTCACTTCACTCCCCATAGGGAGTGGTTCTGCGAGTATGAGAAATATGATGGTGGTGATGTCTTCTTAGGTGATGATAGGAAGGCCAGAATCGTTAGACGTGGAAAATTCAAGCTGAAGTTGCAACGTGGAAGGATTAGAACACTTCTTGGTGTTCTGCACATTCCTGCATTGGATAGAAATCTGATTTCTGTAAGCAAGATGGATGATGTAGGTGTAAAAACAGTGTTCAAAAAATATACCTGTAAGATGGGTCTGGGAGCATTGGTATTAATGCGGGGAGTTCAGATTGGAACTCTGTACAAGCTTCAGGGCAACATTTTTATTTATGGGTGCAATAGTTCTGTGGTTCCCGAAAGTGGAGCGGAAAGCCTAGCGGTCTCTGGAGAAAAGACCATGCTATGGCATCAAAGGCTTTGACATATTGGAGAGAAGTTCCTTCAGATACTGCATGGAAATGGTATGGTAGAAGGTATGTCTAACATCTCTCTGGATTTCAATTCCTGTGAACATTCTGTATATGGGAAGCAGAATCGGGTGAGTTTTCCTTCTGGTGCTAAGAGGGTGAACAAGATATTAGGGCTTGTTCACAGTGATGTGTTTGGACTTGTGTCGGTTCCATCACTGGGTAAGTCTATGTACTATGTTTCATTCCTAGATGAATTCTCAAGGAATACATGGATATATTTCTTGATGAAGAAATATGAAGTCTTTGACAGATTTAAAGAATTTAAGGCTCTGGTGGAAAACCAGACAGAGAAGAAGATAAAGGTGTTGAGGACAGATAATGGTGGGGAGTTCTACAAGAATGAATTTGAAGAGTTCTGTAAGAAGTGTGGTATAGCATGCCGTAAGATCACTCTATACACATCTAAGCAAAATCTAGTTTAAAGAATGAATAGAACGCTCATGGAAAATATAAGAAGCATGCCTGGGTAAGTACCCCAAGTTAGGGACAAGAATTTAAGAGGCAATGAAGGACCGCATGCGGTTACCGCATCACCTTCATCAGCGTTGGAGGATAAGACTCCACATGAGGTATGGACTGGTAAGAAACCCTCTCTTTCACATCTGAGGGTATTTGGATGTGATGCATATGTATGTGTTCGAAAAGAGAAAAGGACCAAGTTGGATAATAAATCTGAAAGGTGCATCTTTATTGGGTATAAGGATGTTTTAAAGGGTTACAAGCTTTGGAACCCGGAAACAAGGAAGGTTGTGTACAACCGAGATGTGGTATTTAGAGAGGTGAAAGATTTTGTTAAACATGAAGTCCTACCAAAGGAACCTAAGAAGATAGTGTTTGAGCTAAAGGAGGATAAAATAGACTCTACAACATAAGAAGACTCGGAAGAGGAAGAGCCACAAACTCTAGCTGTGAGAAGATCAGTTCGGGAAAGAAGACAACCAGAAAGGTATAGTCCATCTGCTTTCTGTTCAAATTTTTCTTTTACTATAACTGATGATGATACTAGAACCGTCAAGGAGGCAGTAGATTCAAAGGATGGAAAATTATGTAAGGAGTCCATGGTTGATGAAATGGCATCCTTGCAAAAAAATGAGGCATGGGATCTGGTGGAGTTGTCGGCTGGAAGGAAGCCCATCGGGAGCAAATGGATGTTTAAGAAGAAGATGAATGTAGAAGGCAAGGTGGAGAAATACAAAGCTCGGTTGGTATCAAAAGGTTATTCCCAAGTGTCAGGAATTGATTTTGGTGATATTTTGTCTCCTGTTGCCAAAATTACTCCTATTAGTTTACTTTTATCTATTGTTGCTGCATTTGATTTTGAGGTAGAAAAGATGGATGTGAAGACAAAATTTCTTCACAGGGATCTGGAAGAGGAGATATACATGGAGAAACAGCTTTGAAGGCTTTATGGTGAATGTGTTGGGAAAAATACTGAGAGGGGGGGGTGAATCAGTATTTATGGCAAACTAAAACTTTTCACTTTTTCATGCTCTAAAACCCATACGCTACTTTTCTGAAGCCAACTAGCGTATACACGCGGATATCCTTCATAAAACTCGCGTATACACAGAGATCTAATTAAGCCATTAGTTCTTCACTTATATCATTCCATCATTCATTCATTAGATGTTCTATAAACAGTAAACATGTGCAGTAAGAACAGAATAAACCATCACACAAAGCATCACACATGAACACCGGGATTTTTAGGTGGAAACCCAAGTCGGGAGAAAACCACCGCTGCAGTTGCTCAGCCTTCAATATTTTATTATAAAGAAAACATCTTACAACATATGTGCTGGTGCAGACTCCTACCAGCACGCAGGCACCCACCTGCGCTCGTTTACCGGCCTCTCATGGAAGGGAGCTCCAACCCCCTGACTCGTTTACCAGCCTCTCCTGGAAGGGAGCTACGACCCCCTGATCTCGTTTACCAGCCTCACCTGGAAGGGAGCTACAACCCCCTGACTGAAGGCTACAACCCTCGGCACCTCTATGGACCACGTTTCATCAATTTTCACAGGACCCATTCCATACTTTTTAAGCTCAAACATACATCACCATGAGATACTTCCAATTAGAATGACACGGATCGGATAGTCAATACGGCGAACAGATCAGATATTTCATACCCCTTGCTTCAGCAAACCCTAGTTTGCATACGCGCTTTTACTTCACTGATGTTGCGTATATACACGCTTCCGTCCACACAAACCAGCGTATACCTCAGTGTATATTTTATTGCGCATACGCGCTTTCTCTTCGCTGAAGCCGCGTATATACGCGCTTCCTCCGCGGCGAAGTAGCGTATAGATCTTCAATCATTACAGAGCAGCATACTTCATCGGATCAGATATTCAGTTCAGATCTACCCTTTTGCTTCAGACAGATATTGCTTTCATCTCGGATCTAAGCCTTCCATAAAAACGGATCTGACGGATACAAATACATTCCGGATCTAGATATCCCAGCTTCATCATTTCTTCATAGGTGCATCATAGATTCGGATCTGTCATCAAACCTTTACCCTTTCCATACGGATATACTTCATAAAGTATTCATTCAAGCTCGGACATCTTGCACCCACACTCATGATTTGCACAATGATTTCTTCTCTTTATATAGGTTTACCCTTTTCCAGCCTGTAAGCCCCTTTTTCAATACCATGAGCAAAAACAATACCATGAGCCAAAACCACATTCCTTCCGATGGTATTCCTGGATGGGGTCATTTAGACGAATCATTACCCAATACAATGGGTCAATACCATGGTGGTTACCCCTGGTTTTGTACTTTAAGAGCGCTTTTTCCCATATGCGACTTGGCACGTTGATTCCCGCGTGCATACGCTACTTCCCCTAGGCAAATCCACATATGCCTAGAGACATACTCTTTTCATCAAGATTTAGCACATGTTGAATTCCTTTCTTCATTGCCTTCTGTACACACTATAGATACATCAGATTTACTTCATCAAGAACATATTCTATCAAGCGCAACTTCATCAAGTAAGTTGCCACCATCTTCATCAAGTGGGTTGCGATTCAAGGACAACACTTAGCATCACATTGCTAACAAACATCATTTCATAGCAGATTTACATCATTTACCAAGTTCATCAAGTCAAGAATGACTTCATCAGGTGGATTGCCATCAAAGACAACACATGTCAACATTCTCATGTATTCATCTTCATTCAGTGGGTTGCCATCAAGGACAACACTCTTCATCATATTTCCAACAATCTCCCCCTTTGGACTTTATGGCAACCACAATGGTGTTTGGTTACCACACAGATAGGTACATTAAGAATACAAGGACACCATGTCACATTTCCCATTTTTGACACCATTCTTTCTCTTCATTCAAACACCATGTCCTCTCCCCCTTTGAGTTTGACATCAAGGAAGCGAAAAGGGTGGATAAAGACCAACATACTCTCCCCCTTTTCTCCTCGAGTGGGCGTTCTGCCCGGATCGATGTCTTTGAAGTGATCAAGCTCCTCTGAGTTCATCTTTGAATCTTCAAACATATTTTTAGATACATGACTCTATAAAATTCCTATCACCAATGACTCATACTTACATCAAAGATCCATCCAAGTGGATTTACATATGAGACTCAAGTACCCGACCAAGTGGGTTTAATTATTTTCAACTCGGCTACCCAACCAAGTGGGTTTACACATTTCAACTCAGCTACCCAACCAAGTGGGTTTACAAATTTTGACAAGTCCTTACATGACTAAAATTTACAATTTTACATCATGGGTCTCAACATGACCTTTTCATCAAAATAAAAATATGACTTTTCATAACCAATACCACAAAGACCTCAAGAGAGATCATATATCAGAACCACCATAATGCCAACAATGCATTATACTCAGCAAGACTAGGGCTCCCCTTGAAAATGTGCATCCGAACATCCTTTCCATATGATTAAGGCTCCCCCTTAGTTTGTGCATCCTGAACACTTTCAACCAATCATCAAAGCATCTTTAAAACATCATAGATTGAAACAATATTATAAGGGCGGAATGCCATCGGAGATGCAGTGCAACGGCCTTTAACGGTACAATATTTGAAGGCGACCCCAAACAGAAATTTGTCAGCAATCAGACATACGCGGTTCTCTGTGCATGAACTCGCGTATATACGCGACTGTGTTTCAGGAAACCCGCGTATCCAATACCATCTTCTAAATTTTAACCAGATTTGATCCTCTGTGAGAAAAAGACAGTGTTCAGCTTATTTCTGGGATATTTGAATGCTTCCCTGGACTACAGATAGATAGAATAGTGTAGTTGTATCTTCAAGCGTCATCCAACGGTTGTAGCATAAGCACATTAGTAACCAAGCCTTCAGATTCTTTGCAGCATCAATACAATCTTTCCAAGAGAGATTATCATACCAGAACAACATTTTCAAATATGTGTCAAGAAAACATCCATGTGGTCCAATATCATCAAGATCTTCATAAGTAGGCAAAAGATCTCAACCATAGTAACAAACTCTGCATGGTCTATTCTTATTTCTGAATCAATAAGACTTTCATCTCAATAATGAATACTCTTCATCAAAAATAAAACAGGACTCATCCACAATCTTCAACATAAGAGACCATGTATCGTATCATCATTATTTAGAACTGAGAAACTAAGCTGATATTGAGTCAATAATACAGTCATTAACAGTCAGACTGATGCTCCCCCTGAACCTCTGCTTCAGATCTTCAACTATCATATAATTTCTCTTAACATCAATGCATACGCGACTGTGTCTGCTGGAACTCGCGTGTATACGCGACTTTTGTTAATAGAACCCGCGTATGGAAAGTGAAGCATAGAAATTTTTCACATTCCTTCATTTCCCCCTGAACTTGTACTTCCTGTACCTGTCTTCTTCATATCAGATGCTCTGTCAGAAATACATATAACCAGAATAATCAAATCAATCATGAGAGACATCATACATTGCTCCCCCTATGACGATACATTACTAAATCTCATAATGTATCCCACATCATTCCTGCAGTCAATCAGATAAGTAAGCTTCAGAAGTGGATGACTGTAGTAGGGTCAAAATTCCCTACGTTTCTGATCGGTCCTCCATCTTTTTCCAGATTTGTTTGAACTTTCTATTTGTGTGCTGGAAGTTATCCAATTTCTCATATCTGTTCAACCTGCATTCCTTTTCTATATGTCCATACTTGTTACAAGAATAACATCTCATGTGTCCAGAGAAATAAGCATAAGAATCATAATGATTATTTCTAATCTTCCTCCTTTTACAATCAGTTGCTTTATGTCCATACTTGTTACATGAAAAACAATATCCCTTGAAGAAACCAGAGTACCTTTCTATGTAGGAATTGTTTGTTTGAGGCTGAAATGATCTGCTCCTGCAATTTTCTGCAACATGCCCATAATTACGACATTTAAAGCATTCAACATTATTGAGTGATTTCCTTTGAGAATTCATAATTGTTGGTTGCCCTTTTGTCTCTTTCACTACTTCAGGTTTTGCTTTGACATCCTTTGAATCTTTAGCACTTCCTTGTGAGCTAGATTCTCCTTTAACAGTTTCATGGAAACCAAGACCAAGTTTGATAGCAGGAGACCTTTGATTACTCAGAATATTGTCCAGAATCTTAGTACTATCTTGAAACCTCAAAAGTTTAACCTTTTCTTCTAATTTACCTTTGAGAACGTTTATCTCAACCTCCAGGGCTTGACATTTCTTTGTCATGCTTTCTTCTTTCCTTCTTCCATCTTCTACTTGATCCTTCAGATTTAGAATCTCTTCTTTCAACCAATTTTCGTTTTCTTCACATGTTTGTTGCAACTCTTCATTCTTCTTCTTCGATGCTTCGAGATCTTCTTTCAAAGATATGTTTTCTGCTTCAAGTCCTGCATTCTTCTTATTTGATCTATCCAGGTCTTCTTTGAGGGAAATGATTTCTGCTTCAAGTCCTTCATTTTCAAATGATTGTAGAGGTTCCTCACTCTTCTTACTTGATGTTTCAAGTTTTGCTTGTAGAGAGTTGATTCCAGCTTCAAGACCTTCATTCTTCCTTTTTGATTTTTCCAGATCTGTTTTTAGAGAAACGTTTTCTGCTTCAAGTCCTTCATTCTTCTTATTTGATTCTTCAAGATTTGCTTGCAGAGAGATGATTCCAGCTTCATATCCTTTACTTCGATTGTATACATCATCAAACATCCTTTTCAGTCTAAAGACCAACCTTTTGGAGGCAGAGTCCTTCTCAATAAATATTCTTTGTTGATCTTTGATGACTTCTTTTAAATCCACAACATCACTTTCTACATCTACATCATTGCTTGCACTGATAAGATTACAAGGACCCCAATCACTATTAGATTCATCTTTGTCAACTTCTGCTATATAGGTTTTCTGAGACATCTCCTTACTTTGAGTAGCCTTTTGCTTCTTTGCCATGAGCACTTGTAGAGCTTGGTCAGAATCTTCTTCATCTTCACTTTCACTATCATAATCTTTGCATATACAGTTAAGTAAAATACAAGAACAACGATCAATACCTGTTTCATCTTCTATACATGATTTCCGAGGCTTCTTCTTTCCTTGAGTAACCTTCTTCTTTTGCTCCTTTCCCATTGCGACATATCTCCTTTAAGCGATCAAGCTTTTGCAGAAGGACCATGCTCTGATACCAATTGTTGGGAAAAATACTGAGAGGGGGGGGTGAATCAGTATTTACTGCATATTCAAACTTTTTACTTTTTCATTCCTTTAAAACCCATACGCTACTTTGCTGAAGCCAACTAGCGTATACACGCGGATATCCTTCATAAAAGTCGCGTATACACAGAGATCTAATTATGCCATTAGTTCTTCACTTATATCATTCCATCATTCATTCATTAGATGTTCTATAAACAGTAAACATGTGCAGTAAGAACAGAATAAACCATCACACAAAGCATCACACATGAACACCGGGATTTTGAGGTGGAAACCCAAGTCGGGAGAAAACCACCGCTGCAGTTGCTCGGCCTTCAATATTTTATTATAGAGAAAACATCTTACAACATATGTGCTGGTGCAGACTCCTACCAGCACGCAGGCACCCACCTGCGCTCGTTTACCAGCCTCTCCTGGAAGGGAGCTCCAACCCCCCTGACTTGTTTACCAGCCTCTCCTGGAAGAGAGCTACGACCCCCTGATCTCGTTTACCCGGCCTCACACGGAAGGGAGCTACAACCCCCACGGCGAAGGCTACAACCCTCGGCACCTCTATGGACCACGTTTCATCAATTTTCACCTTTGGACCCATTCCATACTTTTAAGCTCAAACATACATCACCAACGGATACTTACCAATTTAGACAACACGGATCGGATAAGCGATGTGCACCGGAAACCCGGATCGGATGTTTCATGCCCCATGCTTGACAAACCCTAGTTTGCATACGCGCGTTCCTTTCTCTGATATCGCGTATATACGCGCTTCCGTTCACATAAACCAGCGTATACCTATGTACATATTACAGAGCTCATTTCATTGCGCATACGCACTTTCTCTTCAGCGAAGCCGCGTATATACGCGCTTCCTCTGTGGCGAACTAGCGTATAGATCTTCAACCATTATAAAGCAGCATACTTCTTCAGATCAGATATTCAGTTCAGATTTACCCTTTTAATTCAGACAGATGTTCGCCTCATCTCGGATCTAAGCCTTCCATAAACAGATCTAGCAGATACAAATACATTCAGATCTAGATATTCCGCTTCATAATTTCTTCATAGGTGCATCATAGATTCAGATCTATTATCAAACCTTTACCCTTTCCTGGAATCATCCTGCAGTATTCATTCAGCTCGGTTATAACGGTTGCGAATGAATTTCTTCTCTTTATATAGGTTTACCCTTTTCCAATACCATGAGCCCCTTTTTCAATACCATGAGCCAAAACAATACCATGAGCCCAAAACCACATTACTTCCGATGGTATTCCTGGACGGGGTCATTTAGACGAATCATTACCCAATACAATGGGTCAATACCATGGTGGTTACCCCTGGTTTTGCACTTTAAGAGCGCTTTTGCCCATACACGACTTGGCACGTTTATTCCCGCATGCATACGCGACTTCCCCTAGACAAATCCGCGTATGCCTAGAGACATACTCTTTTCATCATAGATCTAGCATATACTGAATTCCTTTCTTCATTGCATTCTGTACTCACTGTAGATACATCAGGTTTAGTTCTTCAAGACATATTCTATCAAGCACAACTTCATCAAGTAAGGTGTCATCATCTTCATCAAGTGGGTTGCCATTCAAGGACAACACTTAGCATCACATTGCTAAAAAACATCATTGCATATCAGATTTACATCATTTACCAAGTCCATCAAGTCAAGAATACCTTCATCAGGTGGATTGCCATCAAGGACAACACATGTCAACAGTCTCATGTCTTCATCTTCATTCAGTGGGTTGCCATCAAGGACAACACTCTTCATCATATTGCCAACGGAGATAGGAAGAAAGAAGCTGGTAGCATCAAAGGAAAGTCTCTGTATGTGTTAAAACAGTCACCAAGGATGTGGTATCAGAAATTTGATACCTATATACGGGGACTTGGCTTCACCAGAAGCAAGGAGGATCACTGTGTTTATTTTAAATTAATTGGTGACCGTGTTATTTATTTGGTCTTGTATGTGGATGATATGTTGTTGATTGGAAATGAAAAAGAAATTATCCAAGATTTGAAGATCCAACTGTTCTCCAAATTCGACATGAAGGATCTTGGTGCTGCAAACTATATTTTGGGCATGGAAATTAAGAGAGATCAGACAAAGAGGAAGCTCTAGTTAAACTAGAGGAAGTATGTTGAGACTATATTGCTGAGGTTCAATATGCAGGATAGTAAACCAGTGATTGTTCCTATTCCTGTAGGTGTAAATTTTTCTGCTGAACAGTGTCCCAAGATACATTGAGAAGAAGAGGAGGATATGTCCCCTGTTCCATATGCAAGTGCAGTGGGTAGCCTGATGTATGTAATGGTATGTACTAGACCAGACATTGCACATGCAGTGGGAGTATTGATCAAGTTTATGTCAAACCCAGGGAAGGAGCATTGGACAATAGTGAAGCTGGTTTTCAGATATTTTTGTGTCACTAGTGATTATGGCTTGTGCTACCAGGGAACACTAGGATTGGGCAGAGTTTTGGACATCTGTGGTTTTCTTGATGCAGACTAGGCTGGAGATCTGGACCTAAGGAGATCTACAAGTGGGTATGAGTTTAGCCTATTTGGAGGTGCAGTGAGTTGGATGAGTAAAATATAGTCTGTAGTGGCTCTTTCAACTACAAAGGCAGAGTACATGGCAGCCACTCATGCAAGAAAGGAAGAAGTTTGGTTGCAGAGATTGTGTTCAAGTATGGGGTTGGTACAACAAGTTGTAAGGATAGACTGTGAGAGCCAAAGTGAAATTTTCTTAGCTAAGAACCCTGCTTATCATTCAAATACGAAGCAAATTGATGTTCAATATCACTTTGTGAGAGATATGGTTGAGGCTAAAAGGGTGTTGCTGGTAAAGGTGGACACTTTGAAGAATGTTGCGTATGCATTGACAAAGTTTGTGAGCACTCAGAAGTTGTCTTGGTGTAGAGAAACAATGGGTGTTGCAGAGCTGGGCTAATGACTAAGCTCTTCTATGGCCCCCTGCAGAAAGAAAACAACAAGTGGGAGAATGTTGGGTATGTGTTATATTCTTTCCACGACTAGTCACGTGCGGGGGGGCATTATAGCCCCCTATACATTGCGTTGGGTGCAATAGGGGGGGTGGTAGTGCCTCGAGAAATTTTTTTTGGGACCCTATTTTTCGGTGGGCAGACCTGCCCATGGTTTTGTGCATGGGTTTGCACGTGGTTTTGGGGCATGATGGTGTTTGGCCCCTGGTATTTTGTAGATCCGGTCAAGGGAGCTACGGTTATGTTCCAATCCAGGGTTAATGGATTGGGGTTTATGTATTCTTCGGCATGTATATATATGTGTTGTAACACTAAAAGGAATATAATGAAAAATCAAGTTGGTCATCCCGATTTGGGATCCAGGGGAAAATCTATGTGTATATCTATTTTATGTTTTATGCTCTCACTATTGTTTATTTTCTATTTTTAAGATTCGTTTGCAGATAATTTCTACATAGGGTTAAAACCTACATGAAAAGGACCAAACTTTCTAGGGCAGCAAAGCAAAGCAAGGTGTAGAAGAGGGTAGCATGACAAAAGCAACAATCAAGGTGAAAAACAACAACAATAAGTTCACCACATGAAGTCTTCAAGTGGGCAGCACTGCATACAATCATTATAAAGGTATCATTGTACTAAGTCATTGTAAAGGTATCATTGTACTAAGTCATTGTAAATGCATCATTGAAAAAATTGTACAAGTTTTTATCTACCAAGAGTTGAAGAGGCAGTGTCGGGAGGTCCAGGATCATTATTAGGTGTTTGTGTCATAGTTGGGGTTATGATCTAGTGTGTCTTATTCTTATACATCATTCTATATCATCGTAAAGTGGACCATTTTACCTGGTAAGAGAGTCCATTTTTGTTTTATTATTCTATAGGGTGGTAGGGTGGCACTAGGTTCAAGCCTGTGAAAAATTCAGGGTGGTAGGGTGGTGCTAGGGTCAGTTGTAGCTCATTGGGTGTTGGGGCATCCGTTCAGTTGACTACTGAAGAATCTCGGGCATTGAAGCATTAATCCAGTGGGAGCTGGAGAAGAATGATTTTCTAGATTCTAGGAATTTATAGTTTTATTTTCAATTGGAGTTGAATATTAAAGAATTATTAGAAAATAATTCAAGAATTTTTTGTCCCGGAGTGGATTTCCACCTTAAAAACTGTGTGAATTTGTGTTCCTTTTTTTTATTGCTATCATTGTACAAACACTGATAAAAATTGAAGATTAACTAATACTCTAAAATATTAATAATAGTACTAATTGAAAGGGATATTGATTCATCCCCCCTCTCAGTATTTCCAACAACTGTTGCAAGACCGAAGAACAAGGAGTGAAGCTTCTCATATAGCAAAAGCACAAAGAGCTCCAAAACTGGTAGAGATATTGCAGAAGTCAGAGAGAGAATCGTCAATTGGAAAATCATCTGGGAAAATATCATGAACTCCATTAATGAGATCTGGCCCTGCATCCAGATTATTTTTGAATAAAAGGAGTTAATTAAAAAGGCCATTGATGCTATCACAGATATCAAACATGAGCTTGGAGAGATACCTACTACAAAGAAAAAAATTATCAAGTTCCTGAATTCCAAGAACATATATGAGTTAGATGACTTGGGAGTAGATGATAAGACATAAACCATCTTAGAAGTGAAGAGGATTCTTACAAAAAAGAATCTGGTTGTTCAACTGGAAGAAAAGTGACACAGCTTGAAGATAGCAGTCAACAGGTTTTTCAACAGGATAGAGAAACATAGACAGGCCTGCCTTCTTTGTTTGTTATTAATTATAAGTTGATAACCCATGAAGACTATGTGAAGAAATTAAAGGAAATTTCCAAGGAAAACACCAAATTCTCCAGCATCAAAGGAAGTATGACAAGCAGAGAATTTACGGAAGCAACGAGTAATGAATTTTTCATTCAACATGAGGTAAATCACATGTTCGTGGTAAACCCACTTTTTCCATATATACTTAAGTCTATGAGATTTATCGAAAGTTAATCAAGTTGAATATCCCAGATGAATATCGATGGGATAAACTATGTGAGTTATAGGATTAGAGAGTAATTGAGAACAACCAACTTCATCCAGTGCCTCATCCAACACACCAGCCAACGCAGCCCAGAAATAGGTCCATTCAACAACTTTTTCCTCCAAAACAGTGCCAATGTTCCAGATCATCTCCAACGAACCTATTATTTTGTAACAGTTAGAGTTTACTGTTCAATTTTTCACTAATAATACACTTTCAATTGAGATAATGTTGATGTAATCCTTTTTGTAAAATTAGTATAAATACTTTTTTGTTCTAAGTATTATGGGTTGATAACGGAGTATATTTGTCCTACTGAGCATTGTAATTTCCAAGTTTGTTGGAGCATCAATAATACAAGTACTTATTAAAGGATTCATGTGGTGTATTCACTGGTGATTTTTTTCTTCTGTAACAGTGTTATTTCATCGTTTTTCCTTTCTCTGTAAATCTGAAAAATCTTAATTGTATAACAGAAATTGTGATGAATAGGATATGTTAATTAGAACACCTTATTCTGGCTGTTTTAAATTTACATGTTTTCCACTGAAGTCAGATTGAAGAATACTTTATTGCTTTTCAATCTTTACTAAATTCCACATTTCTTCCACTTTCATAATTCACTTAAAATATTAAATGATCCAGTTAATACAACCTAACTTTCCCAATGATAACTCTTTCAAACATTGATGCAGAACCAGCTATATTTTTGACTCCATATCCCAATGGGGATATAGCCATTTAATCAACCAAACAATCAAAATCAAACAAACAATCAAGTACAATCATAACTAGCCTAAAATTTATTTAAAACAATTTAAATTTTACAGAGAGATCCCTCTCTGAAGCTGACAGGGCTAGATCCCAGCTTCCAATGTAGTTTTGATGTTTTCCTTTGTGTTTATTCTCACAATCTCATAAATTAGGGAAAGATAACATAGCGGTGACCATATTGGGGAAAAAATTGAAAATATTGAAATTTTCTTCGAATTCAAAACCCTGGTTGAAAAAGTGTATGATATGAATATTTCGAGAGATTGTTTCCTTTTCATTTTTGTAAATAAGTGCGTGTGTGCCTTAGTTTTCAACTCTGGATCCAAAAATATCTTACACTAGATCTCATCCTAAGCCAAAGCCTACAGTTATTGTTGATGACCCTAAAAAAATGGTGAGAAGAAAAAGCATATCAGAGAGCCAAGGAAGTAATAGCCCTCCCCATAGAGCAGATTCACTCCCAAAAGATTTTTTTACTCTTCAAGACATTGAGTTTGACTTTGAAATAGTGGTAAACCAAGCTACATTAAGGCATCATTCTTTTGAAGCAGAGTTTGCCCCTCCTGATATTGACCTTCCGATTATTCAAGAGTTTGATAAATTACAAGGTTTTGTTTAAGGTCTTGAACTTTCTGTTCATGAGGCTTATGTACAGCAGGCTGTAGAACTCTCTGCCCCGACTTATTTTGCAGAATCATCCACCTCATCACAATATGTGCATCGTATATCATCTAGTCCTACCCCTTCTGTAGTTTCCACTAATATTCCAGTAGTTTCTCATCAAGCTACTCAAACCCCATCCTCTCCCCAATATTCATCCATAATCCAACCTTCATCCTCACCAAAACCTCAACCTTCAAGTTAGCTTCCACCTCTGATTCAGCCTCCACCTTTCATCCAACAACCATATTTGATCAATCCCCATATTTTTCATCCTCGTATCCCTATAATGGAAGCTAGATATGCTCCCGTTGTCCTTCAAGCTCCTTTGGAAAACATGCCACAAGACTATCAGACAAGGATTCCACAATTTGATGGAATTGGACCTCTCACTGCTCAACAACATGTAGATAGGATGAATTATAGTTTGGACCTTTAGGAAGTAGATGAGGAAAAAGTAAAAATGAGGTTGTTTGCACAAAGTATCACTGAGGAGGTTAGGAAATGGTTTAAAGCTTTTCCTGCTGCTAGAATAAATGATCTCCCTACATTCCATCGGGCATTCTGTAATATGCAAAAATCGGGAAAATCTACAATGTTAGGAATATCTTATAATATTCCCACATCGGAGACCCAACAATATGAAAATACAATAATGCAGTAGCAGTGGCACTCAACTCATATAAACGTGAGAAAGGTCCATAGCCATCTTATTAAGCAATAGCAGCAAAAAATGAATACAAGATCTTGAGGAAAATGTTACTCAAGATAGGCAATGCTCAGCCTCAAGAGACATGTACATAAATCTTGATAAAACACTGGTACACAAGTGTGCCCAAGCTATGACTACGGAGTTTTATAATAGGAACTACATAATAACATATGTAAAATACATGGATATACAAATATATGGCCCATACAACATTTGGAGTGAAGATCTCAGCTCCCAAAGACTACCTCCAATCAATCCTGGAAGGATTGGCTTCAATATACAAAATCCGCAAAATGCCGGAGTTGCTGGGTAGCGGCAGCAACTCAAGAACTGGAAATGAGTGGAGAAGGATAAATATGTTGCATCTGATGTAAAGACCTCCTCCAATGGATCTTTCTAGTGAAAGGTTGATCCTATCATTGAAGATCTCACCCTCCAAACATATCTGCAAAGTCCCACAACAATTGCTCACTAGAAATAATGCAGTCACTGAAGCAAATGGTGTTGTAGGGGCAAGGGAATGAGTTGGCCCAATGCCAAGATCTTCAATAAGCTCTGAAACCTTCCTCACTGGCTTCCCAAAGGAATGGAGACTCCCTCCTCTGAAAATCAACTCCGGAAATGGTGTTGAGGTCCTCCACTGCAACATCCTACAACACAATGTTATACTTGAGCAGAAATAATGTTGTAGCAGGAGGAGGTGGCTTGGCCTTGAGCCTGAATGTCGAGAATGAAGTACAGGATCCTTCAAGAGGCATCTCTTGGAAGGAGAAGGATTCCTAAGAAGGAGATCCTTTTGCTAAGCAGCACTGCAACTCAGCTAAACAGCTGGAGATTGCAAAAAGTCTGAATAGACCATAAAATCAATAATACATGACATGAAAAACAATGGCTGCCTTGCCCTCATTTTAAAAAAGTGAAAGCCCTCTCTCCATGGGTCCCACTCTTTAGGGTTTCCTCCACCAAATAACCCTTTTCCCATTCACACTGCGCTGTTTATCAAATTGTTTTCCTCCTCCTCTCCCAGCGCTGTTGACTTGGTCAAACTTGACCTTGTCTTCATGCAAATGTCCCTTTTCACACATAGGGGTGTGAAATCCAGTTCTTATGACTATCCCTTTCACATTTGAGGGATTTTATTCTTGTTTTACTAAGCATGGGCTTCCTTATCCATTTATTTAGTTGCTAGGTGATGAAAAAAAATAATAATATTCCATTTAGCTGTGTGCTAAAATGGGAATATTATAGTCATCCCCTCCCAAATGTTGCTTGTCCTCAAGAAACTGCAAGGATAGAACTGGAAAGCCTCCTCCCAAGGCATGGAGTCTAAAATTTGTTGAGGAACATCTTCCTCATGTGGATCCTCCATCCCCCAAGCAATAATCCATGCAAAATGAGTTACCTCCCATCATGGCAACTCCTGAAAATCCTCTTCCACCTTTGGCTCCGACAATGTAGGTGGGCTGAAAATTTGATCTTGGTAGACAAAATAGCCTATCCCATGCTGTCCTCTTCTCCACTTAGGATAAGTGTAGAGTGTATGTTGATCCTGGGCTGCAATGATATTGCCCTCAAGTGGCAAGATGAAGATTAGACCTCTAAGGATCTATCCTCCAACGTTATGAAACATGTTGGCCCAAAACATCTCATATGTGATGAGTTCGAGGTCGTCATCATCATATGGAATCACATTCATCATATGGATCACCTGATAAAGACAAAAATGTGCTACTGTGGTGGCCATACCATCTCCCATGCTCCCTTTAGAACATGTAGTGCAAAGAATGTGGGATTTCTCTCCCTCCAAGGACACATTCACCCAATGTGTCTCTCCCCCAATCATGCTTTGAAGAAAAGTAATAGCAATATCCACCAAGGGAACCGTAAGAAGAATCATGCTGGCTGCCATGTGAAGTAAGGGAGAAGGAAAATGGTCCCTCAAATGTAGCCAACGCAGTTTGACTCTCAACTGCCATAGAAAATGAAATGATGCGTAGCCTCCCCACCATTTGCTTGCTACCCCAATCTCCTCACAAATATGGAGAAAGTGAATGATGTAATGTAAAATTTCAGTATGTTCTCCATAATAAATCTCCTCCACATATCCTCTTAGGGAGTGATCATCCATAATGGCCTTATGTAGACCATAAAATCTAGAAGGAAGAATATTCCTCCTTTGAGCAAATCCCTTCACATATATGGTGAAGAGAAGCATACATATAGACAAATTACTATGCAAATCAACAATACTCTTACCATATGTTTTGCTCCTATAAATGGAGTGGCTCATAGATGAGTCTCCCCTCCTCCTCAAATGGAAAAGAGTTGGATGTGCTAACTCCTCCATCTTCTCATGATCCAT
The DNA here is from genome assembly GCA_034641835.2 of Pinus albicaulis. NCBI lineage: Eukaryota > Viridiplantae > Streptophyta > Pinopsida > Pinales > Pinaceae > Pinus > Pinus albicaulis. Next base: position 25,781 of record JAXQQM020070863.1, on the reverse strand, counting down.
GAAGTGCCTCCTCAAGTTTTTCAAGTGGCTCCTCCCACAAGAAGGGAAAAAATGTAATGTGGCAATCATGGTTTGCCCATGGTTCCTCCTGAAATGTACAACATGTAAAGTGGGAAGGATCATGCTCCCAATGGGCATCTCCAATTCATATCCCACTCTCCAGAAAAAGCTCCTTATAAACATAAAAATATCAGCCATACATGGAAGAAAAAACCAATAGAAACAAGTTGTCATATGACAACCGGAAAGTGGATCAAGGTTCCTCACATGGAACCAGTGCAATGCACCCTTTGCCTGCATCAAATCAAACAATAACAAGTGTTCTTCCAGCCACTTGTTTGCTACCACAATCATTTTACAAGATAGAAATATGAAAGTACAATTTGGTGCTAATGGTGCACACCAAGAATCATGTGGCTTTCCCCACAAACTACCAGATAAATAACCAGTCTCAGTGCCACAAGTGGCTCTAAGTACATCATCATATAATATGCAAGAAGGGACAATCCTTCTTGGTACAACATGCTTCTCATATAAATAAAAGAAGTACAAAACATAAAGTGAAATTGTACATCCTCCATCATGTACTTGAGACCTTGAGCTGAAATGGCTCAACCGGAAATTCTCCCTCACCTCCAAAGAGTAGGGAAGTGGCTGTGACCCCCTATCTATCACCATCCGGGCTATGTATCTCTCCATATGCTGAAATATGTCATGTTGGATGCCCCCCCAAGTGAACTCCTCTGCCAAAGAAAGATATGCATAATAATGCATGGAAAGGAATTCCTCATGTGTTGCATGATGTAGCTTCTCCTTGAGCTTAGAAGCTCCATTCAAGAAGACTCTGGCATAAGAATAGATGACCAGATCATCCACCATATACTCATCATCTCTATCTGGGTCATCAAGTATCATACATGCACTTAGATCCTTGGAGTACTCTACCAAGAGTTTAGATCTCCAATAAGGATCAATCCTCCTAAGAGACAGCGCTTGTGATCTATCATGTGAAGCTCTACTCATGCTGCTGCCTGCTACTTTTACATCCCTCATGAAAAATTTCTCCTCCAAACCCTTCACCTCCCCAAAATCCAAGAGCGGTGAATCCAAAGACAATATGTCTTCCATCAATGCTAGATTTGGTGGCCTCCACGGTGGAATGCCCCCATGTAGTGAGACATCACTGTCAAGAGGGGACTGTACATATGGTTGTGAACCTTGCCCTTGCCTTCACAGCGCAATGTAGTCTACCTCCTTTTTGCATTAGCTCTCTAAAATAGAGAATGGTGTGTGCCTCTCATCACAGGATGCTGCTCTTTCTCCCTACCTTCTCCTTCCAATTGTAATGCTGCATAATCATGCTGCTCACTGATTGTGCTTGGACCTCCATGTATGGGATCCTGGGGAACTTCCTGCAAGGATGAAAGAATCCCTCTTCTTGGAGTAAGAGCTCCTTCTTCCTCTGCATGAGGTGCTATATCAACTTTAGAAATGACAGTGATGTTGCCCTCATCCTCCTCAACATGAATGGGAAACCCTCCAATGATTGGATCCTCTTTTGGGAAATGGATCTCTTTGCCTCCTTGTGCCAAAATACAAGATGAAGGTCTTTCCTCCAACAAATTATAATTCAAGATATCAATATCCTTTATGGTTCTTTGAAGTGATTTTGAGTCTATGGTTTCATCCATCACATGCAAGGGTTTTGTTTGTTTAGATGTGTTTGTTTCCTCCACATGTGTTTCAGAATTATTCCTACCAAATATTTCCATCAAAGTTTTAATGAACCTTGCATAGGAAGAAGTATTTACATTCTTTAAAGTAAAGGACTCAAATAACCACCATGCATAGACCTTACCTCCAAAGTGCAACGCTGCTATTTTGATGGCTTCATCTTCGGAAATCTGATGCTTCTTCAAAAAGGTGTCTAGCTCTTCCACCCAAGCCTTGGCTGAACATTTAGGGGAACCATCAAATATAGATAGAAGAAATATATCCATATTATGCTGCCTTCTCCTCCTCGCCTTGACCTTGCAAAACTCCGGGAAAGTGATATGAACTCTAAACTTCTGAGTTTGAGATTCATATTCATGCAAGAAACCACTAAGAGTTCCCCTCTTAGATATTCCTTCTTCCTCCCTCTCTCTCATGGAAAAACTGGACATGAGACTGTGCTGTACATCATAGGGTGTGGCTGCATGCTCAGACTCCCCATAAGAAAATCTAGAGTTTGACTCAGTTTCAAACCCTCTTGGAGATCCTATACATATCTCCTGCCGTATCTTCTTGAAATCTTCATGAATTCTCTGTATAGATCTTGGAAAAAGCTTTGTAACCTTATCTTCCCTTTTCTCTCCACATAATGGAGTCTTCATATTTTCTTTTCTTAATAGAATCATGGCTGAGATCCACATGCTGAGCCAAAATTATGCTTTGATACCACTGTAATATCCCAAAATCGGGAAAATCTACAATGTTAGGAATATCTTATAATATTCCCACATCGGAGACCCAACAATATGGAAATACAATAATGGAGTAGAAGTGACACTCAACTCATATAAATGTGAGAAATGTCCATAGCCATCTTATTAAGTCATAGCAACAACAAATGAATACAAGATCTTGAGGAAAATGTTACTCAAGATAGGCAATGCTCAGCCTCAAGAGACAAGTACATAAATCATGATAAAACACTGCTACAAAAGTGTGCCCAAGCTATGAATGTGCAGTTTTATAAGAGGACCTACATACTAACATATGTAAAATACATGGATATACAAATATATGGCCCATACAACATTGGGAGTGAAGATCTTAGCTCCCAAAGACTACCTCAAGGCAATCCTGGAAGGATTGGCTTCAATATACAAAATCTGCAAAATGTCGAAGTTGCTGGGTAGCAGCAACAACTCAAGAACTAGAAATGAGTGGAGAAGGCTGAAGATGCTACATCTGATGTAAATACCTCATCCAATGGATCTTTCTAGTGAAAGGCTGATCCTATCACTGAAGATCTCACCCTCTAAACATATCTGCAAAGCCCCACAACAATTACTCACTAGAAATAACGCAGTCATTGAAGCAAACAGCACTGTAGGGGCAAGGGAATGAGTTGGCCCAATGCCAAGATCTGCAATAAGCTCTGAAAAATTCCTTACTAGCTTCCAAAAGGAATGGAGACTCCCTCCTCTGAAAAACAACTCCGGAAATGGTGTTGAGGTCCTCCACTGCAACACCCTACAACACAATGTTATACTTGAGAAGAAATAATGTTGTAGCTGGAGGAGGTGGCTTGGCCTTGAGCCTGAATGTGGAGAATGAAGTATAGGATCCTTCAAGAGGCCTCTATTGGAAGGAGAAGGATTCCTAAGAAGGAGATCCTTTTGCTAAGCAACACTGCAACTCAGCTAAACAGCTGGAGATTGCACAAAGTTTGAATAGACCATAAAATCAATAATACGTGACATGAGAAACAATGGCTGCCTTGCCCTCCTTTTAAACGAGTGAAAGCCCTCTCTCCATGGGTCCCACTCTTTATGGTTTCCTCCACCAAACAACCCTCTTCCCATTCACACTATGCTGTCTATCAAAGTGTTTTCCGCCTCCTCTCCCAGCACTGTTGACTTGGTCAAACTTGACCTTGTCTTCATGCAAATGTCCCTTTTCACACATAGGGGTGTGAAATCTAGTTCTTATGACTATCCATTTTCACATTTGAGGGATTTTGTTCTTGTTTTACTAAGCACGGGCTTCCTTACCCATTTATTTAGCTGCTAGGTGATGAAAACAAAATTTTAATATTCCATTTAGCTGTGTGCTAAAATGGGAATATTACACATTCCTTAATAGGTGGAAAATTAAAAACATCCCTTTTCAGATTTTATCTAAGTATGAAAGCATTAGGAGGGCACCAGGGGAAAGTGTTCAACACTATTTCACTAGATTTAACAGTGTATACAATGCAATTCCTGTCAACATTAAACCACCACAAGGTTTGGCCTTAATTAAATTACCAGATGGCTTTGAGGCAGACATGTATTACCAGCTTAGAAAAATAAATTCATCAACATTAGAATAAATGCAAAGGGATGCAATGAGTGTAGAAGAAAATCGATTAGCAAAGAGGGCTAGAATTAGTACTGAATGGAGAGTGACCATGAAAGAAGAACCCTCAACTTCTTCTGTTGATGCCAAAATTGATTCATTAGTTAGAGCAATAGAAATAATGATGGAAAGGATTAATATAAATGAAAGGGCTGCTCCTCGAGAAAATCACCCTGCACCTCAAAATCGTACTCAAAATCTTAGAATAAAACCTCCCCCAATCAAATAGAGGGAAAAAAGGGGCCCCAATCAACAAATTAGACCTCCATTTCAGGAGAATTATGCTAATGATGATAGGGAAAGAGTAGAAGAGGTATAAGATAACCAAATCAAGTTGATGGGTATTAATAATGATGAAAATGTTTTTCTTACTCAAGAAGAACAAGAGATTTTTCAACTTTCCCAAACTGAACTTGATTAAGAAGAATCAGATGATTATAAGCATGGATTTGAAAATTCTATTATGGAAGTCCATAGGCAATATAATCTTAAGAGTAAGAAAATATCAGATGCCCCAAACAAAAATAATTCTGAAAATCCTATCAAGAAAAATTTTGATACTGTTTTGAAGAAAACCGTAGAGAATTCAACCAAGAAAATTATTGATAGTTCTAGCAAAAAGACAATAGAAATTCCTACCAAAAAGATAGTTGAGAATACTTCCAAAACTAATCAAAATGATATACCAACCCACAGTCACCAAAAAGAACCTGTATCAAAAGAAATTGTTGACAAATCTGATTGAAGCTGAATGACGATTTTTCAAAGGATTCCGAGGCAAATTCTTGAGGACATTACCATTGCTAATCAAGAAATTACTGTGTGAAAAGAGCATTCTGTGTAGTTATACGGACTGAATGACCTCAAATCTAGACGGGAGCACGACCCGCAGTGGTAAATACTATCAAACCAACCTTGACGGAGGGAGATCTGCCTACAATATTTTTCAGGAACCTGCTACACATGACCCCTCAGCTGTATTGCTACCTCGGATGCACAAAGGTAAGAATTCGCCTGTAATGCCACTCCCTCCTAGACAGTGATATGGCTGCGGATTTGAAACTACCTACCTTCAAGGGGGTAGGAGACGAGGATATGGACCGGTTTTGGTTAGACTCTATCTGGACTGCACATAATGTGGCAAGTGACATGATAAAGAGGGCACAATTGTCATTAGCATTCGAAGACAGAGCTCTGGACTGGTATATTTGGTACATTGCCTAGAATGGGACCGCCTCCATTCAGGATATCAAGGATGCTCTAAAGAAGCAATTTCGGAAGCCGAAATCATATTCCCATCTGGTAGCGAAAGTAAAGGACTTCAAACAAGGTGCGTTTGAGTCAATATGAGAGGTTGATCAATGATTGAAGAAAGAAATTAGGGAAGGAGGGTTTGAGTGCGATGATAGACAACATATGAAGAGGTTCATCGCCATGTTGTTACCTCACCTGCGTACGCCGATGAGTCTTCAGACCTTTGAATCACAGGAGAAATCTGTGGAAATCGCGATGAAATTAGAAGCTGCACCCCGGGAGGATACATTAGCAAGGGTACAACAAATCCAGGAACAACTTGGGGCTATGCATATGGAGATACAAAACCTGCAAAAAGAACGACGAAATGAAATTTGCGCAGATATTTGGTGCATACATTGCAGGGTGTCAAGGCCGCAATTAATGAAAAGAACGGTCTGCAGGATTAAGGGTATGTGCTGCGAATGAGGTCCCTCACCAATTAATAATTTCGGAGGGGGCGCGGATGGTTGGACAGCTTCGCGTCGGGCTATTTATTCACCCTTTCATAGGCTCTGGCTATCGGCATTTTGGTTTTTTGTGGCCATCCATACTCTCTGTAATTCTTGTCTCTCTGCCAAAAGGATGGACCCCAACCCGCCAAAGGAACTGCTAAGAGGACCAGGGGATGCTGAGTGCAGTAATAGGAGTGCACACGGGCTTCCGACAGAAGGGATTATCTGCGAACCATGCCTCGCCGAGAGCGTTTGCGATGCGGGACACCAACGTGACTTCTCCCATTTGTTTCCGAATGCCACCCACTAGAAGCAATGTATGTCTACTCCCTCGCGGCGCCATAGTTCGCACTTCCAACCCAATTGCGGGACGTTCAAGTAGACTTAGCACAACTATCTAGTATAGAGTTACAAGGGTATCCTCCAGTGTTGTGAGAGGTTCACATGCATGGCCAAGAGACGAGCGGCAATGACGATATGACATGCCTCTAGAAGAACAAGCCCAGGTGGATTGCCATGGTCACTAATGCTATGTGTATTATTCGGGAGCATACGGCGCGGGGAATCAATTGGCAGAAATAGCTGCATAGCTATGGATGGCAGTACATCAGCATCACGCTTCGTATGTCCCAGCGAAGGGTTACGGTAGGCGAAGCTATTAGACAAGTCGGGCCTACAAACCTTGTCTGCATGTAGGTGCCTAGGCTGCCATGGACAAGATTGAGGACCTTCGCCACTCCAAGAAGCTTGTTGAAAATTATTGAGCCCTGGTTTGATCTCAGCCACTCCGGTGACACACGATGCTGAGTCTGCCATCGCACGTCTCCAGGGTTTGTTAGAACGGGTTACTTCGAATGTATAGATGGGTGCACGCTATAAAGCGGTAGTCAACATTTATGTAACACGCTATGGCCCAAAGTTAGGATGCACTCCCTCCACTTGTCCACGGTCACATTTACCTTGCGCATGCAAATAGACGTCGCACGGTCAGCAGTGACTCGGAGACGAGTCACGAGATTTGTTGAAATGTTGGAGCAGAGATCTCCTAACAGTACAGAAAACTTGTCCATTTTGATTATTTTTTATTATATTTAATATAGCGCGAGGGTTTGGGGTGGGTCAAAGCCCCGAACGCATTGTAATAGGTCAAAAGGGTAAACTAGGGGTCCGAAAACCACGGGTTTCGAACCATAGGAACGTTGAGGCTAGATTGTTATAAATAGAGACATTTTGGATTGTAAAAGATAGGAATTGATGAAGCTATTGATGTGATCTATAGTTTAAGCTATATGTTAGGGTTTTGGGGAACATAATCACGCTGTTTGTGTGCGCGATCTCTAGTCATTTGTGTGTGGACCACATTGTTGTGTGTAGGTCGGAAGAGAATTGTAAGGAAGGGGTTGATGAAAGAATGAATGCAAGGGATTATTAGAGATCGAGATAAGGTGATCTTTGTTGTATGAAGCTACTGATAATTAATGTGCTATGTATTTCTATCTTTATAGCTGCGAAATTATGTCTTGAATGCTTGGATCTAGATCACAATGCACTCTGTTTGTATAATTCTGTGTTGATGTTATAGAAAAGCATATAATTATAGATCTAGTGCAAGTGGATACGAATAAATACATAATTAACCACTGCGAAGAAACAAGGTAATCGAGATAGAACACAACCCTGCTTGCCTTACCTTCCTTTCTCGAGGGTACGAGAGCACAGTTCCGACACCCACCTGCTACTTCGGGTGAGATTGTGACTGTGAAAGCGGTCACTCTGAAAGGGCGATAGTATGAGGTTTGTTGGAAAACCTTGCACAGAACACAGGTCAGGAACCCTCAAGTCAACACCTGTGGCATTGGAAATATAACTTAGAGTAATACTATAGGTGAAAATCACATATTGGGGATCCTAAATAACGAGGATACACTAGATTCAATATCGAGCTCTAGAAGGCAAGAAAGACTAGATCATGTGTTTTGAGAACGATGTTGGGTATGTGTTATATTATTTCCATGGTAGTCACCATGTGAGGGGAGTGGCATGCTTCTACGAGTATGTTGCCTTGCAGCTTACAATAGGGGAGCGACGACTCCCCTGATTTGGGAGTTAGGGAGGCGACACCAGGAGATTTGGACCCTTTATTTTTCGGTGGGTGGACCACGCCCATGGTTTTGTGCATGGGTTTTGCCACATGGTTTTGGGACATGATGGTTTTTGGCCCTGGTATTTTGCGGTCTAGTCAAGGTAACTATAGTTATGTTCTAATCCGGGAGTTAATGGATTAGGGTTTATGTATGTTTGTATGTATATATATATATGTTGTAACACTAAAAGGAATGTAATGAAAAATCAAGATGATCATCCCGATTTGGGATCAGGAGGAAAATATCGTGTATTTGTGTTTTATGTTTTATGCTCTCACTATTGTTTATTTCTGTTTTTAAGATTGATTCAGATAATTTTATGTATGGTTAAAACCTACATTTGGTATCATAGTTGTTTCGGCTTGAGGGACGCCGCTGCATTCTTTGAGGGTTTTACTCGGGCTTTGTGGTGGCCCTATTTAGTGGGAGATATGGATCAATTCTTGTGGTGAAAGAGATGTTGAAATAGTGGAAAGATAGGGTGAGAGGGTAATGGTTAGAGTTTTGAGTTGTGGAAGCTGTATGGAGGATATGTTGGTGGATAAAGACCCGGTGGATAAAACGGTAGATCCCGGGTACTAAACCAATGACAATGTTAGATGAAGACTAGAAAAAAGTTGGATCGGAGGCAAAACCCACAATACGGTTGTGTGTCTCAAATTCAATTGTTGAATGTATTTGGGGGAAGCTACGGCGAAGAATTTGTGGGAAAAACTTGTGACTTTGTACCGATCTAAGTCTCTGGTGAATAAATTGTTCATGGAAAAAGGTTGTATAACTTTGAGGATAAAGGATGGAGACTCGGTGATATAACATCTGAGCATGCTCAAATAATGTAGTGAAATCCAGTTATCATCATCGATATTAAAATATTAGATGAAGATAAGTACATTAGTTTGTTGTGTTCTCTACCAAACTTCGTGGGGCAGTCAGTTGTGCAATAGGTAGCAATACAACTACCTTGAATTTTATGACATTGTCTCGAAGCCTTGCGTCGGAGAAGTAGGGCAGTATGGAGGGTGGAATGGGAGACACCTTATATGTCTGAGAAGGTCCCCGAGAATAGAAATAAGAATAACGTTTGAGTGGAGATCTGCATCTGGAGGAGATCTAAATCTCTGGAAAGTTTGTAAAGATGTCTTCGGAAATGCGGAAAGGAAGGGCACTACAAAAGGGCTGCACAAGTCAGCTCTTGAGAAAGGAAAGAGAGGATACGATGATGCTCATACGCGGAGGAAAAAACCACCTCGGATGAAGGTGGGGATGTATGTTGGCTTCTTCTTCAAATACACATGTAGATCATAGTCATGGTTGATTAACTTCGGGTGCATCCTTTCTTCACTCCCCATAGGGAGTGGTTACGTAGTATGAGAAATATGATGGTGGTGATGTCTTCTTAGGTGATGATAGGAAGGCGGAATCGTCGGACGTGGAAAATTCAGTGAAGCTACAAGGTGGAAGGATTAGAACACTTCTTGGTGTTCTGCACATTCTACATTGGATAGAAATCTGATTTACGTAGCAGATGGATGATACAGAAGTGTGTGATGTTCAGAAAAATATACACACAGCAAAGATGGGTGGGGGAACATTGGTATTAATGCGGGGAGTTGATTGGAGCTCTGTGGCCTGAAAGCTTCGGGGGCAGCATTTTTGTTATGGGTGCAACGATTACGCGGTTCCGAAAGTGGAGCGGAAAGCCTAGCGGTCTACGGAGAAAAGACCATGCTATGGCATCCAAAGGCTTAAAATATTGGAGGAAGTTCCTTCGAGATATTGCATGGAAATGGTATGGTAGAAGGTATGTCTGAAGCTCTACGGATTTTGATTTACGTGAACATTGTGTATATGGGGAGACGGAGGTGGGTGAGTTTCCTTTTGGTGCTAAGAGGGCGAACAGATATTGGGAACATTCCTGATGATGTGTTGGACTTGTGTCGGTTCCATCATTGGGTAAAGTCTATGTACTATGTTTCATTAGATGAATTCTCAAGGAATACATGGATATATTTCTTGATGAAGAAATATGAAGTCTTTAATGATTTAAAGAATTTAAGGCTACGTGGAAAACCAAGCAGAGAAGAAGATAAAGGTGTTGAGGACGGTCAATGGTGGGGAGTTCTACAAGAAGGGATTTGAAAGAGTTCTGTAAGAAGCGTGGTATAGCATGAAGACTACTCCATACACATCTGAAAAGCAAAACGGAGTTACGAAAGAATGAATAGAACGGCCGATGGAAAATATAAGAAGCATGCCTCGGAGAATTAGTGCCGTTTAGGACAAGAATTCTTGGGAAGCGTTGAAGGCGCATGTTGCTTGGTTATGAGGATCACCTTCATCGGCGTTAGAGGAAAAGACTCCACATGAGGTATGGACTGGTAAGAAACCCTCTCTTTCACATCTAAGGGTATTTGGATGTGATGCATATGTACATGTTCCAAAGCAAAAAAGGACCAAGTTGGATAATAAATCTGAAAGGTGCATCTTTATTGGGTATAAGGATGGTTTAAAAGGTTACAAGCTTTGGAACCTGGAAACAAGGAAGGTTGTGTACAGCCGAGATGTGGTGTTTAGAGAGGTGAAAGATGTTTTTAAACATGAAATCATACCAAAGGAACCTGAGAAGATAGAGTTTGAGCTAAAGGAGGATGAATCAGACTCTACAACAGAAGAAGACTCAGAAGATGAAGAGCCACAAACTCCAGCTTTGAGAAGATCAGTTCGGGAAAGAAGGAAACCAGAAAGGTATAGTCCATCTGATTTTTGTTCAGGTTTTGCCTTAACTATAACTGATGATGAACCTAGAACTGTCAGGGAGGCAGTAGATTTAGAGGATGGAAAACTCTGGAAGGAGGCCATGGTTGATGAAATGGCATCCTTGCACAAAAACGATGCATGGGATCTGGTGGAGTTGCCGGCTGGAAGGAATCCCATTGGGAGCAAATGGGTGTTTAAGAAGAAGATGAATGTGGAAGGCAAGGTGGAGAAATACAAAGCTCGGTTGGTAGCGAAAGGTTATTCCCAGGTGCCGGGAATTGATTTTGGTGATATTTTTTCTCCTGTTGCCAAAGTTACTTCTATTAGATTACTTTTATCTGTTGCTGCTGCATTTGATTTTGAGGTAGAACAAATCAATGTGAAGACAACATTTATTTACGGGGATCTGGAAGAGGAGATATACATGAAACAACTTGAAGGCTTTATGGTGGGAATGTGTTGGGAAAAATACGAGAGGGGGGGTGAATCGGTATTTATGGCAAACTAAAACTTTTACTTTTTTCATGCTCTAAAACCCATCGCTACTTTCTTGAATCCAACTAGCGTATACACGCGGAGATCCTTCATAAAACTCGCGTATACACAGAGATATAATTATGCCATTAGTTCTTCACTTATATCATTCCATCATTCATTCATTAGATGTTCTATAAATAGTAAACATGTGCAGTAAGAACAGAATAAACCATCACACAAAGCATCACACATGAACACCGGGATTTTTTAGGTGGAAACCCAAGTCGGGAGAAAACCACCGCTGCAGTTGCTCAGCCTTCAATATTTTATTATAGAGAAAACATCTTACAACATATGTGCTGGCGCAGACTTGACCAGCACGCAGGCACCCACCTGCGCTCGTTTACCAGCCTCTCCTGGAAGGGAGCTACAACCCCCTGACTCGTTTACCAGCCTCTCCTGGAAGGGAGCTACGACCCCCTGCTCTCGTTTACCAGCCTCACCTGGAAGGGAGCTACGACCCCCTGACTGAAGGCTACAACCCTCAGCACCACCTTGGACCACGTTTCATCAATTTTCACACTGGATCCATTCCACATGCTTTTAAGCTCAAACATACATCACCAACGGATACCACCCAATTCGACCTTCGAGATCGATTACGCGATAATACGTAGGAAGCAGATCAGATGTTTCCATACCCTTCATGACAAACCCTAGTTTGCATACGCGCTTTCCTTTCACTGATGTCGCGTATATACGCGCTTCCGTTCACATAAAACAGAGTATACTTCTTCACATATTATAGATCCAATTTCATTGCGCATACGCGCTTTCTCTTCAGCGAAGCCGCGTATATACGCGCTTCCTCTTCGGAAAAGTAACGTATAGATCTTCAACCATTACAGAGCTGCATACTTCTTCAGATCAGACATTCAGTTCAGATTCAACCCTTTAATTCAGACAGATGTTCGCCTCATCTCGGATCTAATCACTCCATAAACAGATCTAGCAAATACAAGTACATTTCAGATCTAGAAATCCCGCTTCATCATTTCTTCATAAGTGCATCATAGATTGAGATCTATCATCAAACCTTTACCCTTTCCATACGGATATACTTCACAGAGAAATATTCCTTCAAGCTCAGACATCTTGCTCCCATGCTTATGATTTTCACAATGAATTTCTTCTCTTTATATAGGTTTACCCTTTTTCAATACCATGAGCCCCTTTTTCAATACCATGAGCCAAAACAATACCATGAGCCCAAAACTACATTACTTCCGATGGTATTCCTGGACGGGGTCATTTAGATGAATCATAACCCAATACAATGGGTCAATACCATGGTGGTTACCCCTGGTTTTGCACTTTTTGAGCGCTTTTTCCCATACGCGACTTGGCACGTTCTTTTCCGCGTGCATACGCGACTTCCCCTAGACAGATCCGCGTATTCCTTGAAACATACTCTTTTCATCATATATTTAGCACATACTGAATTCCTTTCTTCATTGCCTTCTGTACTCACTGTAGATACACCAGTTTTAGTTCATCAAGACATATTCTATCAAGCGCAACTTCATCAAGTAAGTTGCCACCATCTTCATCAAGTGGGTTGCCATTCAAGGACAACACTTAGCATCACATTGCTAACAAACATCATTGCATATCAGATTTACATCATTTACCAAGTCCATCAAGTCAAGAATACCTTCATCAGGTGGATTGCCATCAAGGACAACACATGTCAACAGTCTCATGTCTTCATCTTCATTCAGTGGGTTGCCATCAAGGACAACACTCTTCATCATATTGCCAACAATCTCCCCCTTTGGACTTGATGGCAACCACAATGGTGTTTGGTTACCACAACAGATAAGTACATTAAGAATACAAGGACACCATGTCACATTCCCCATTTTTGACACCATTCTTTCTCTTCATTCAAACACCATGTCACTCTCCCCCTTTGACATCAAGGGCAAAGGGTGGATCAAAACCAACATACTCTCCCCCTTTTCTCCACATGTGGAAGAAGCGTTCTGTAGATCTGATATATACTGAAGTGACCAAGCTCCCCCTGAGTTCATGCTAAATCTTCAACCATATTTTCCAATGAATTACATGACTCTATGAAATTCCTATCACCAATGACTCATACTTACATCAAAGATCCATCCAAGTGGATTTACATATAAGACTCAAGTACCCAACCAAGTGGGTTTACACATTTCAACTCAACTACCCAACCAAGTGGGTTTACAAATTTTGACAAGTCCTTACATGACTGAAATTTACAATTTTACATCATGGGTCTCAACATGACCTTTTCATCAAAATACAAATATGACTTTTCATAACCAACACCAGAAAGTCCTCAAGAAAGAGAACATATTTCAGAACCATCATAATGCCAACAATGCATTATACTCAGCAACGCTAATGCTCCCCCTGAAACTGTGCATCCAAGCAACCTTTCCATATGACTAAGGCTCCCCCTTAGTTTGAGCATCCTGAACACTTTCAACCAATCATCAAAGCATCTTTAAAACATCAGAGATTGAAACAATATTATAAGAACTGGAACACCATCAGAGATACCAGAGATACCAAACAGCACTGCAGCTGTGCTGAAGAGAGCTGACCCCAAACAAAAATTTGTCAGCAATCAGACATACGCGGTTTTATGTGCATGAACTCGCGTATATACGCCACTGTGTTTAAGGAAACCCGCGTATCCAATACCATCTTCTAAATTTTAACCAGATCTGATCCTCTGTGAGAAAAGACAGTGTTCAGATTCTTTCTGAGATATTTGAATGCTTCCCTGGAGTGCAGATAGATAGAGCAGTGTAGTTTGTGTCTTCAAGCGTCATCCACCGGTTGTAGCATAAGCATATTAGTAACCAAGCCTTCAGATTCTTTGCAGCATCAATACCATCTTTCCAAGAGAAATTATTATACCAGAACAACATCTTCAAATATGTGTCAAGCAATCATCCATGAGGTCCAATATCATCAAGATCTTCAAGATTTAACATGAAGTAACATATGTAGGCAAAATATCTCAACCATAGTAACAAACTCTGCATGATCTGCCCTTATCTCTGAATTATAAGACTTTCATCTCAATCAATGAATACTCTTCATCAAAAAGCAAACAGGACTCATCCACAATCTTCAACATAAGAAAACATGTATCATATCATCATTATTTGGAACTTGAGAAACTAAGCCGATATTGAGTCAATAACACAGTTATTAACAGTCAGACTGATGCTCCCCCTGAACCTCTGCTCCAGATCTTCAGCTATCATATAAAATCTCTTATCATCAATGCATACGCGACTGTGTCTGCTGGAACTTGCGTGTATACACGACTTTTGTTAATAGAACCCGCGTATGGAAAGTGAAGCATAGAAATTTTTTTCACATTTCTTCATCTCCCCCTGAACTTGTACTTCCTGTACCTGTCTTCTTCATATCAGATGCTCTGTCAGAAATACATATAACGAGAATAATCAAATCAATCATGAGAGACATCATACATTGCTCCCCCTGTGACGATACATTACTAAATCTCATAATGTATCCCACATCATTCCTGCAGTCAATAATAAAAGTCAGCTTCAGAAGCGGATGACTGCAGTAGGGTCAGAATTCCCTACGTTTCTGATCGGTCCTCCATCTTTTTCCAGATTTGTTTGAACTTTCTATTTGTGTGCTGGAAGTTATCCAATTTCTCATGTCTGTTCAACCTGAATTCCTTTTCTACATGTCCATACTTGTTACAAGAATAACATCTCATGTGTCCAGAGAAATAAGCATAAGAATCATAATGAGTATTTCTAATCTTCCTCCTTTTACAATAAGCTGCTTTATGTCCATACTTGTTACATGAAAAACAATATCCCTTGAAGAAATCAGAGTACCTTTCTATGTAGGAATTGTTTGTTTGAGGCTGAAATGATCTGCTCCTGCAATTTGCTGCAACATGCCCATAATTACGACATTTAAAGCATTCAACATTATTGAGTGATTTCCTTTGAGAATTCATAATTGTTGGTTGCCCCTTTGTCTCTTTCACTACTTCAGGTTTTGCTTTGACATCCTTTGAATCTTTAGCACTTCCTTGTGAGCTAGATCCTCCTTTAACAGTTTCATGGAAACCAAGACCAAGTTTGATAGCAGGAGACCTTTGATTACTCAGAATATTGTCCAGAATCTTAGTACTATCTTGAAACCTCAAAAGTTCAACCTTTTCTTCTAATTTACCTTTGAGAACGTTTATCTCAACCTCCAGGGCTTGACATTTCTTTGTCATGCTTTCTTCTTTCCTTCTTCCATCTTCTACTTGATCCTTCAGGTTTAGAATCTCTTCTTTCAACCAATTTTCATTTTCTTCACATGTTTGTTGCAGCTCTTCATTCTTCTTCTTCGATGCTTCGAGATCTTCTTTCAGAGATATGTTTTCTGCTTCAAGTCTTGCATTCTTCTTATTTGATTTATCCAGGTCTTCTTTGAGGGAAATGATTTCTGCTTCAAGTCCTTCATTTTCAAATGATTGTAGAGGTTCCTCACTCTTCTTACTTGATGTTTCAAGTTTTCCTTGTAGAGAGATGATTCCAGCTTCAAGACCTTCATTCTTCCTTTTTGATTTTTCCAGATCTGTTTTTAGAGAAACGTTTTCTGCTTCAAGTCCTTCATTCTTCTTATTTGATTCTTCAAGATTTGCTTGCAAAGAGATGATTCCAGCTTCATATCCTTTACTTCGATTGTATACATCATCGAACATCCTTTTCAGTCTAAAGACCAACCTTTTGGAGGCAGAGTCCTTCTCAATAAATATTCTTTGTTGATCTTTGATGACTTCTTTTAAATCCACAACATCACTTTCTACATCTACATCATTGCTTGCACTGATAAGATTACAAGGACCCCAATCACTATTAGATTCATCTTTGTCAACTTCTGCTATATAGGTTTTCTGAGACATCTCCTTACTTTGAGTAGCCTTTTGCTTCTTTGCCATGAGCACTTGTAGAGCTTGGTCAGAATCTTCTTCATCTTCACTTTCACTATCATAATCTTTGCATATACAGTTAAGTAAAATACAAGAACAATGATTAATACCTGTTTCATCTTCTATACATGATTTCCGAGGCTTCTTCTTTCCTTGAGTAACCTTCTTCTTTTGTTTCTTTCCCATTGCGATGGATCTCCTTCAAGCGATTAAGCTTCTGCAGAAGGACCTCCCTCTGATACCAATTGTTGGGAAAAATACTGAGAGGGGGGGGTGAATCAGTATTTAGGGCAAACTAAAACTTTTTACTTTTTCATGCTCTAAAACCCATACGCTACTTTTCTGAAGCCAACTAGCGTATACATGCAGATATCCTTCATAAAACTCGCGTATACACAGAGATCTAATTATGCCATTAGTTCTTCACTTATATCATTTCATCATTCATTCATTAGATGTTCTATAAACAGTAAACATGTGCAGTAAGAACAGAATAAACCATCACACAAAGCATCACACATGAACACCAGGATTTTTAGGTGGAAACCCAAGTCGGGAGAAAACCACCGCTGCAGTTGCTCACCCTTCAATATTTTATTATAGAGAAAACATCTTACAACATATGTGCTGGCGCAGACTTGACCAGCACGCAGGCACCCACCTGCGCTCGTTTACCAGCCTCTCCTGGAAGGGAGCTCCAACCCCCTGACTCGTTTACCAGCCTCTCCCGGAAGGGAGCTACGACCCCCTGCTCTCGTTTACCAGCCTCACCTGGAAGGGAGCTACAACCCCCTGACTGAAGGCTACAACCCTCAGCACCACCTTGGACCACGTTTCATCAATTTTCACACTGGATCCAACAACTTCAATAGAACACAACTTGCAGGCCACGTTTCATCATATTTTCAGACTGGACCCATTCCATACTTTTAAGCTCAAACATACATCACCAACAGATACTTATCAACACAGATCAGATAGCAGAAACACAGCAGAACAGATCAGATATTTCATACCCTTTGCTTCAGCAAACCCTAGTTTGCATACGCGCTTTCCCTTTACTGATGTCGCGTATATACGTGCTTCCGTCCACACAAACCAGCGTATACCTCAGTGTATATTTTATTGCGCATACGCGCTTTCTCTTCGCTGAAGCCGCGTATATACGCGCTTCCTCCGCGGCTAAGTAGCGTATAGATCTTCAATCATTACAGAGCAGCATACTTCATCAGATCATATATTCAGTTCAGATCTACCCTTTTGCTTCAGACAGATGTTCGCCTAGATGCTCGCCTCATCACAGATCTAAGCCTTCCATAATCAGATCTAGCAAACACAAGAGCAATTCAGATCTAGATCCCCTTCTTCATCATTGGTGCATCATACATTCAGATTTATCATTCAAGTGTAACCCTTTCCATTCAGATATACTTCAGAGAGAAGTATTCATTCAAGCTCATACATCTTGCACCCACACTCATGATTTGCACAATGAATTTCTTCTCTTTATATAGGTTTACCCTTTTTCAATACCATGAGCCCCTTTTTCAATACCATGAGCCAAAACAACATTACTTCCGATGGTATTCCTGGACGGGGTCATTTAGACGAATCATTACCCAATACAATGGGTCAATACCATGGTGGTTACCCCTGGTTTTGCACTTTATGAGCGCTTTTGCCCATACGCGACTTGGAACGTTTATTCCCGCGTGCATACGCGACTTCCCTTAGGAAAATCCGCGTATGCCTAGAGACATACTCTTTTCATCAAGATTTAGCACATGCTGAATTCCTTTCTTCATTGCCTTCTGTACACACTGTAGATACATCAGATTTACTTCATCAAGAACATATTCTATCAAGCGCAACTTCATCAAGTAAGTTGCCACCATCTTCATCAAGTGGGTTGCCATTCAAGGACAACACTTAGCATCACATTGCTAACAAACATCATTGCATATCAGATTTACATCATTTACCAAGTCCATCAAGTCAAGAATACCTTCATCAGGTGGATTGCCATCAAGGACAACACATGTCAACAATCTCATGTCTTCATCTTCATTAAGTGGGTTGCCATCAAGGACAACACTCTGCATCATATTGCCAACAATGGGAAGAAAGAACTGTATGTATTAAAGAAGTCTCTTTGTATAAAGTAAAACTGATTTACATTACATGTGGTATCGAAATTGACACTATATATGTATTCTAGCTTCACTAGAAGCAAGGAGGATCACTGTGTTTATTTTAAATTAATTGGTGATCGTGTTATTTATTTGGTCTGTATGTGGATGATATGTAGTTGATTGGAAATGAAAAAGAAATTATCCAAGATTTGAAGATCCAACTGTTCTCCAAATTCGACATGAAGGATCTTGGTGCTGCAAACTATATTTTGGGCATGGAAATTAAGAGAGATCAGACAAAGAGGAAGCTCTAGTTAAACTAGAGGAAGTATGTTGAGACTATATTGCTGAGGTTCAATATGCAGGATAGTAAACCAGTGATTGTTCCTATTCCTGTAGGTGTAAATTTTTCTGCTGAACAGTGTCCCAAGATACATTGAGAAGAAGAGGAGGATATGTCCCCTGTTCCATATGCAAGTGCAGTGGGTAGCCTGATGTATGTAATGGTATGTACTAGACCAGACATTGCACATGCAGTGGGAGTATTGATCAAGTTTATGTCAAACCCAGGGAAGGAGCATTGGACAATAGTGAAGCTGGTTTTCAGATATTTTTGTGTCACTAGTGATTATGGCTTGTGCTACCAGGGAACACTAGGATTGGGCAGAGTTTTGGACATCTGTGGTTTTCTTGATGCAGACTAGGCTGGAGATCTGGACCTAAGGAGATCTACAAGTGGGTATGAGTTTAGCCTATTTGGAGGTGCAGTGAGTTGGATGAGTAAAATATAGTCTGTAGTGGCTCTTTCAACTACAAAGGCAGAGTACATGGCAGCCACTCATGCAAGAAAGGAAGAAGTTTGGTTGCAGAGATTGTGTTCAAGTATGGGGTTGGTACAACAAGTTGTAAGGATAGACTGTGAGAGCCAAAGTGAAATTTTCTTAGCTAAGAACCCTGCTTATCATTCAAATACGAAGCAAATTGATGTTCAATATCACTTTGTGAGAGATATGGTTGAGGCTAAAAGGGTGTTGCTGGTAAAGGTGGACACTTTGAAGAATGTTGCGTATGCATTGACAAAGTTTGTGAGCACTCAGAAGTTGTCTTGGTGTAGAGAAACAATGGGTGTTGCAGAGCTGGGCTAATGACTAAGCTCTTCTATGGCCCCCTGCAGAAAGAAAACAACAAGTGGGAGAATGTTGGGTATGTGTTATATTCTTTCCACGACTAGTCACGTGCGGGGGGGCATTATAGCCCCCTATACATTGCGTTGGGTGCAATAGGGGGGGTGGTAGTGCCTCGAGAAATTTTTTTTGGGACCCTATTTTTCGGTGGGCAGACCTGCCCATGGTTTTGTGCATGGGTTTGCACGTGGTTTTGGGGCATGATGGTGTTTGGCCCCTGGTATTTTGTAGATCCGGTCAAGGGAGCTACGGTTATGTTCCAATCCAGGGTTAATGGATTGGGGTTTATGTATTCTTCGGCATGTATATATATGTGTTGTAACACTAAAAGGAATATAATGAAAAATCAAGTTGGTCATCCCGATTTGGGATCCAGGGGAAAATCTATGTGTATATCTATTTTATGTTTTATGCTCTCACTATTGTTTATTTTCTATTTTTAAGATTCGTTTGCAGATAATTTCTACATAGGGTTAAAACCTACATGAAAAGGACCAAACTTTCTAGGCATCATGTAGTCATGGGCAGTAATCGCATACAATCATTGTAAAGGTATCATTGTACTAAGTCATTATAAAGGTATCATTGTACTAAGTCATTGTAAAGGTATCATTGTACTAAGTCATTGTAAATGCATCATTGAAAAAATTGTACAAGTTTTTATCTACCAAGAGTTGAAGAGGCAGTGTCGGGAGGTCCAGGATCATTATTAGGTGTTTGTGTCATAGTTGGGGTTATGATCTAGTGTGTCTTATTCTTATACATCATTCTATATCATCGTAAAGTGGACCATTTTACCTGGTAAGAGAGTCCATTTTTGTTTTATTATTCTATAGGGTGGTAGGGTGGCACTAGGTTCAAGCCTGTGAAAAATTCAGGGTGGTAGGGTGGTGCTAGGGTCAGTTGTAGCTCATTGGGTGTTGGGGCATCCGTTCAGTTGACTACTGAAGAATCTCGGGCATTGAAGCATTAATCCAGTGGGAGCTGGAGAAGAATGATTTTCTAGATTCTAGGAATTTATAGTTTTATTTTCAATTGGAGTTGAATATTAAAGAATTATTAGAAAATAATTCAAGAATTTTTTGTCCCGGAGTGGATTTCCACCTTAAAAACTGTGTGAATTTGTGTTCCTTTTTTTTATTGCTATCATTGTACAAACACTGATAAAAATTGAAGATTAACTAATACTCTAAAATATTAATAATAGTACTAATTGAAAGGGATATTGATTCATCCCCCCTCTCAGTATTTCCAACAACTGTTGCAAGACCGAAGAACAAGGAGTGAAGCTTCTCATATAGCAAAAGCACAAAGAGCTCCAAAACTGGTAGAGATATTGCAGAAGTCAGAGAGAGAATCGTCAATTGGAAAATCATCTGGGAAAATATCATGAACTCCATTAATGAGATCTGGCCCTGCATCCAGATTATTTTTGAATAAAAGGAGTTAATTAAAAAGGCCATTGATGCTATCACAGATATCAAACATGAGCTTGGAGAGATACCTACTACAAAGAAAAAAATTATCAAGTTCCTGAATTCCAAGAACATATATGAGTTAGATGACTTGGGAGTAGATGATAAGACATAAACCATCTTAGAAGTGAAGAGGATTCTTACAAAAAAGAATCTGGTTGTTCAACTGGAAGAAAAGTGACACAGCTTGAAGATAGCAGTCAACAGGTTTTTCAACAGGATAGAGAAACATAGACAGGCCTGCCTTCTTTGTTTGTTATTAATTATAAGTTGATAACCCATGAAGACTATGTGAAGAAATTAAAGGAAATTTCCAAGGAAAACACCAAATTCTCCAGCATCAAAGGAAGTATGACAAGCAGAGAATTTACGGAAGCAACGAGTAATGAATTTTTCATTCAACATGAGGTAAATCACATGTTCGTGGTAAACCCACTTTTTCCATATATACTTAAGTCTATGAGATTTATCGAAAGTTAATCAAGTTGAATATCCCAGATGAATATCGATGGGATAAACTATGTGAGTTATAGGATTAGAGAGTAATTGAGAACAACCAACTTCATCCAGTGCCTCATCCAACACACCAGCCAACGCAGCCCAGAAATAGGTCCATTCAACAACTTTTTCCTCCAAAACAGTGCCAATGTTCCAGATCATCTCCAACGAACCTATTATTTTGTAACAGTTAGAGTTTACTGTTCAATTTTTCACTAATAATACACTTTCAATTGAGATAATGTTGATGTAATCCTTTTTGTAAAATTAGTATAAATACTTTTTTGTTCTAAGTATTATGGGTTGATAACGGAGTATATTTGTCCTACTGAGCATTGTAATTTCCAAGTTTGTTGGAGCATCAATAATACAAGTACTTATTAAAGGATTCATGTGGTGTATTCACTGGTGATTTTTTTCTTCTGTAACAGTGTTATTTCATCGTTTTTCCTTTCTCTGTAAATCTGAAAAATCTTAATTGTATAACAGAAATTGTGATGAATAGGATATGTTAATTAGAACACCTTATTCTGGCTGTTTTAAATTTACATGTTTTCCACTGAAGTCAGATTGAAGAATACTTTATTGCTTTTCAATCTTTACTAAATTCCACATTTCTTCCACTTTCATAATTCACTTAAAATATTAAATGATCCAGTTAATACAACCTAACTTTCCCAATGATAACTCTTTCAAACATTGATGCAGAACCAGCTATATTTTTGACTCCATATCCCAATGGGGATATAGCCATTTAATCAACCAAACAATCAAAATCAAACAAACAATCAAGTACAATCATAACTAGCCTAAAATTTATTTAAAACAATTTAAATTTTACAGAGAGATCCCTCTCTGAAGCTGACAGGGCTAGATCCCAGCTTCCAATGTAGTTTTGATGTTTTCCTTTGTGTTTATTCTCACAATCTCATAAATTAGGGAAAGATAACATAGCGGTGACCATATTGGGGAAAAAATTGAAAATATTGAAATTTTCTTCGAATTCAAAACCCTGGTTGAAAAAGTGTATGATATGAATATTTCGAGAGATTGTTTCCTTTTCATTTTTGTAAATAAGTGCGTGTGTGCCTTAGTTTTCAACTCTGGATCCAAAAATATCTTACACTAGATCTCATCCTAAGCCAAAGCCTACAGTTATTGTTGATGACCCTAAAAAAATGGTGAGAAGAAAAAGCATATCAGAGAGCCAAGGAAGTAATAGCCCTCCCCATAGAGCAGATTCACTCCCAAAAGATTTTTTTACTCTTCAAGACATTGAGTTTGACTTTGAAATAGTGGTAAACCAAGCTACATTAAGGCATCATTCTTTTGAAGCAGAGTTTGCCCCTCCTGATATTGACCTTCCGATTATTCAAGAGTTTGATAAATTACAAGGTTTTGTTTAAGGTCTTGAACTTTCTGTTCATGAGGCTTATGTACAGCAGGCTGTAGAACTCTCTGCCCCGACTTATTTTGCAGAATCATCCACCTCATCACAATATGTGCATCGTATATCATCTAGTCCTACCCCTTCTGTAGTTTCCACTAATATTCCAGTAGTTTCTCATCAAGCTACTCAAACCCCATCCTCTCCCCAATATTCATCCATAATCCAACCTTCATCCTCACCAAAACCTCAACCTTCAAGTTAGCTTCCACCTCTGATTCAGCCTCCACCTTTCATCCAACAACCATATTTGATCAATCCCCATATTTTTCATCCTCGTATCCCTATAATGGAAGCTAGATATGCTCCCGTTGTCCTTCAAGCTCCTTTGGAAAACATGCCACAAGACTATCAGACAAGGATTCCACAATTTGATGGAATTGGACCTCTCACTGCTCAACAACATGTAGATAGGATGAATTATAGTTTGGACCTTTAGGAAGTAGATGAGGAAAAAGTAAAAATGAGGTTGTTTGCACAAAGTATCACTGAGGAGGTTAGGAAATGGTTTAAAGCTTTTCCTGCTGCTAGAATAAATGATCTCCCTACATTCCATCGGGCATTCTGTAATATGCAAAAATCGGGAAAATCTACAATGTTAGGAATATCTTATAATATTCCCACATCGGAGACCCAACAATATGAAAATACAATAATGCAGTAGCAGTGGCACTCAACTCATATAAACGTGAGAAAGGTCCATAGCCATCTTATTAAGCAATAGCAGCAAAAAATGAATACAAGATCTTGAGGAAAATGTTACTCAAGATAGGCAATGCTCAGCCTCAAGAGACATGTACATAAATCTTGATAAAACACTGGTACACAAGTGTGCCCAAGCTATGACTACGGAGTTTTATAATAGGAACTACATAATAACATATGTAAAATACATGGATATACAAATATATGGCCCATACAACATTTGGAGTGAAGATCTCAGCTCCCAAAGACTACCTCCAATCAATCCTGGAAGGATTGGCTTCAATATACAAAATCCGCAAAATGCCGGAGTTGCTGGGTAGCGGCAGCAACTCAAGAACTGGAAATGAGTGGAGAAGGATAAATATGTTGCATCTGATGTAAAGACCTCCTCCAATGGATCTTTCTAGTGAAAGGTTGATCCTATCATTGAAGATCTCACCCTCCAAACATATCTGCAAAGTCCCACAACAATTGCTCACTAGAAATAATGCAGTCACTGAAGCAAATGGTGTTGTAGGGGCAAGGGAATGAGTTGGCCCAATGCCAAGATCTTCAATAAGCTCTGAAACCTTCCTCACTGGCTTCCCAAAGGAATGGAGACTCCCTCCTCTGAAAATCAACTCCGGAAATGGTGTTGAGGTCCTCCACTGCAACATCCTACAACACAATGTTATACTTGAGCAGAAATAATGTTGTAGCAGGAGGAGGTGGCTTGGCCTTGAGCCTGAATGTCGAGAATGAAGTACAGGATCCTTCAAGAGGCATCTCTTGGAAGGAGAAGGATTCCTAAGAAGGAGATCCTTTTGCTAAGCAGCACTGCAACTCAGCTAAACAGCTGGAGATTGCAAAAAGTCTGAATAGACCATAAAATCAATAATACATGACATGAAAACATTAGGGGAATTTTTAAGTCTAAAATGTACCCAAGAAATTTGAGGAAACAATAGGAAAATTTAAATAAGATTTGATGACATCATCAAATTTTAGAGGGAAAAATGGAAAACTACTTTTTCAACTCATACTTAACCTTATCTCCCAGTTTTTACTCAAATTTTGAGCGTGTATACTTTGTTGGATGTGAAATTTAATTCCTCATCCAAGGAGTACCCATGTTGCATACTTTTGATGGGTCCTACTACACGAAAAATGAGAAATACATAAAAAACGTGATTGTAATCACGTTTTTTTTATGTATTTCCCATTTTTCATGTAGCAGGGTTCATCGAAAGTATGCAACATGGGTACTCCTTGGATGAGGAATTAAATTTTGCATCCAACGAGTACTCCCACTCGAAATTTGAGTAAAAATTTTGGGAGATAAGTTGAAAATACGAGTTGAAAAAGTAGTTTTATTATTTTATTATTTTTTAATATTTTTATCCTTTTATTTAAAAAATGGTGAATCATCCCCCATGGTTGACATCATCATCTTGAATCCTATTGGTTCTTATAATATTTATTTTCATTGTAAATTTTTCTTAGGAGGCCTATTTTAACTGCACTTCTAATGAACAATGGTTTCCTTGCCCTCCTTTAAACAAGTGAAAGCCCTCTCTCCATGGGTCCCACTCATTAGGGTTTTCCTTCACCAAATAACCCTGTTCCCATCCATACTACGTTGTCTATCAAAGTGTTCTCCTCCTCCTCTCCCAGCACTGTTGAATTGGTTAAACTTGACCTTGTCTTCATGCAAATGTCCCTTTTCACACATAGGGGTGTGAAATCCAGCTCTTATGACTATCCCTTTTCAAATTTGATGGAATTTATTCCTGTTTTACTAAGCATGGGCTTCCTTACCCATTTATTTAGTTGCTAGGTGATGAAAACAAAATTTTAATATTCCATTTAGTTGTGTGCTAAAATGGGAATATTACAGTCCTCCCCTCCAGAATGTTGCTTGTCCTCAAGAAACTACAAGGATAGAACCGGAAAGTGTTAGTATGAATTCTTTGTCGAAGCGTACGAAAAAGAACCACTTTAGCTACGCATAACTAATAGCCCTAACAACAATAATGGCTGCAAAACATCTTCAGATCTGCAATTAGTAGTTAAAGTGTTGCAACAAACAGATCTATAAATGG